>WNWK01007045.1:28261-98372 GCA_009830355.1 Cherax destructor
GAGCATACCTTTATCTACAGTATTAATGTATATTCATCATTTATCACAACCTTTTCATAATAGATAATCTATCAACAAACTAAGAGTTAATATATGTTTCTGGGACAAGACAATTGCAAAACTTTAACTGTGAAGATACAAGTTCATCTTAATATACTAATATGAGCTTATAATTCCTAACAAAAAATCCCAATTTCTCTATATGTATTGTCTTTTACAATCATTTTCAATTAGGAATTTCTGCTACTACATTATCATTTAGTTTGAACATTGTTGGCAGTCAGTCTGATTAGCTCTTCATGACGTCGCCTAAATCTTATTCCCGTGATCGTCTAAATGCTGAGAGGGCACGGGCTGACTCAGGCAGCTGAGCACCTCCCACTGCCCCGAGTTGGCTATTCATGTCATCTTGAGAGCTGGATGATACATTGTCATACACAGACAATCCTTCCACTAGTCCTTGTAACACACTGACTTGCACTCCATCTATTACGTCAACTTCGTTAGATGCTCCCTGCATGTCTTCTTCCTTGCCCTCATCACTGCGCGTCATCTACAATAATACAGGTGCCCGGGCCAGCACGTAAACAGGAGCACAAGAAAGACAAGCCACACACAAAGCTCATTGATAACATTAAAAAAAGTCAGTCTTGTATATACGTACAAATATACATGTATACATATATATATACAGTGGACCCCCCGGTTTTCGTGATTTTTTGTTCCAGAATGCTGTTCAAGTGCTGTTACCAAACAAATTTATTCCCATAAGAAATAATGTAAATTAGATTAGTCCTTTTAGACCCCCAAAAATACACTTACAAAAGCACTTACAAAAATACACTTACATAATTGTTCGAGTTTGGAGCATCACGAAAACCGGGGATCCACTGTACATTATATACATATATATATTAAAGCTATTGTTTTTCCCTAGTTCCTCAAATGGCCAGTGAAATCCTTTTCATATACCAATAAAAAAAACAGTTAAGCAGCAATATAATAACACAATTAACTGTACACGTATGAAGAATGAGCTCTGAAAATATTTCAATGCAACTGCAAATTAATTTATTAACAGAACTATGAGACCACTTAACAAATTGGTAAATAAAAACTTTGCTCAGAATTATAGTACACTCTGTTTTAAAAACAAGAGATTTCTGAAATTGTTAACACCCAAAACCAACATTATCCAATCTGTCCTCCAAATAAGGAGTTAATTTTTTACATAAGTTATAATATATCAATTTCTACAGTCTAAACCAAAACTAAAATTAAGTATTTGTTATTCTAGATTAGATTAAATTAACTTAACATAAATGAACAAATATTTACATATAGTTAGCTGCCAATAATGAAATCACTTAAACAGAGCTTACATCTGGCAGCAAGTGAGGCAACACTGTTGCTTCAATAACTGGTAACCCCAGTTACCTCTTGGAGGACAGGTTGAGTTTTCTGCAGCAAAGTTCCCATAAACTTTAAATATATGTAATTAGTTAGACCAGTTATAAAAACATACTAGACCCTTCCCTTCACCTTCACAATATGAACACACGGACAACACCAGAGAGCTAACAAAAAGCTTTTCTTTGCAAATAAAATGGTAGATCAATGGAATGGTTACCAAAAGAAGAATAAGTGCTACAACCACTGATAAGTTTCCTAAACTTTATGATATATTAAATACCAAAGAAGGGACACTACAAATTTTGCTCTGCTTTTGTAGCTACAAACAGCTAATCACCATGGAAATTTGTCCAATATCCACACATTCAAAATACTGAGTAGGGTTTGAGAAGAGTACTGTAAGAGTACAGCATTTCTCTGCTATACAGTGGACCCTCAGTTTTCGTTCACCTCCAAACTCGAACAACTAATCAAACTGAAACAACTAATCTAATTTACATTTGTCCTTATGGGAACAAATTTGTTCGGTAACGGCACTCGAACAGCATTCTGGAAAGAATTTTCAACGAAAACCGAGGGTCCACTGTACACCAGAAATCCTACACCTGGCCATACATTTTGTGCCCAACTCCATCTGTTTTTAAGTTGTCATTTCTAGCAAGATAAAAAAAAATCATTATTTCTTTTACCAGCACAAATACCATAAGTGTTATCAAAGGCAAGGATTAGTAGTTTTAAAAGTTTAAGATATGTAATCTCCTGAGTTGTTAAAGATCCTTTTAATATGCAGGTGAGCAGATGATCTCCTAAGAGTTTGACATTAGAGTGGACCACTGGTTTTCGTGATTTTTTCGTTCCAGAATGCTGTTCAAGTGCCGTTACCAAACGAATTTACTATTCCCATAAGGAATAATGTAAATCAGATTAGTCCTTTTAGACCCCCAAAAATACACTACAAAAGCACATACAAAAATACACTTACATAATTGTTCGAGTTTGGAGCATCACGAAAACGGGGGTCCACTGTATTAGGAAAACTAAAATACAACTTTCACTTAATAATCATTAAATACGTTAGAAAAAAATCCACAATTCAATGCTAATCATCATTTCTCATTAAACAGAATTTCTAACCTAACACAATGCCATACCCATGTTTAGTTAACCCAGGCATTGCTAGTCTAACACAACTCCATACCAGTACTCTGTTCACCCAAGTATTCCTATGCTAACAATTCCATACCAAAGCTAACAATTCCATACCATCCTTATATTCTATTGTCTTCATTATTTCTTTAATCTTGCTGCATAAATAGTCCATTAAGTATGAACAGTATTTAAAAAAAGGTCTGCTTTTGTTGTGTGTCTTTTCAATAGCTGTCAATGTACTGTTTCACTACAACTACCTTGGGCTACATCGTGCCATTTCATAAATGTAAATACAGTGGTACCTCGGTTTTCGTACAGCTCCCAACTCGAACAATTATGTAAGTGTATTATTGTAAGTGCTTTTGTAAGTGTATTTTTGGGGGTCTGAAACGGACTAATTAATTTACATTTGTCCTTATGGGAACAAATTCGTTCAGTAGCGGCACTCGAACAGCATTCTGGAATGAATTATCAACGAAAACCGAGGTACCACTGTATTTAAAAAGTCAAGTACCCACCAGTGAATGCCATGTACATAATTATCAATTCATATGTCAACTGATGTAAAAGTTTGATTCCCCATATATTGTTCACCATAATACATTTGTTTAATATCTACATTATGGACCCAACATACATAATGTGGCTTACTAAAGCAGATAATGGGTCCAGGGACTGGACCATAATGTTTGTGTTTAATAAGCAAGTTACAATGGTAATGAACAATTTATTGGGCTCAAAACAATAGAGGGTGTGTAAAGGTAGAAAGTTGAAAGTGAACATAGATAAGAGTAAGGTGATGAGGGTATCAAATGATTTAAATAAAGAGAAATTGGATATCACATTGGAGAGAGGGATTATGGAAGAAGTGAATGTTTTCAGATATTTGGAGTTGACTTGTCAGTGGATGGGTTTATGAAGGATGAGGTTAACCATAGAAATGATGAAGGAAAAAAGGTGAGTGGTGCGTTGAGTTATCTGTGGAGACAAAAAACGTTATCCATGTAGGCAAAGAAGGGAATGTACGAAAGTATAGTTGTACCAACACTCTTATATGGGTGTGAAGCATGGGTTGCAAATACAGTGGACCCTCGGTTTTCGCCGAAAATTCGTTCCAGAATGCTGCTCAAGTGCCATTACCGAACGAATTTACTTCCTTAAGAAATAATGTCACGTAGGTTAGTCTATTTCAGACCCCCAAAAATACACTTGCAACAGCACTTACGAAAATACACTTACATAAATGTTCGAGTTTGGAGATGCACGAAAACCGAGGGACCACTGTACTGCAGCGAGGAGGCAGCTGGAGGCAGTGGAGATGTCCTGTCTAAGGGCAATGTGTGGTGTAAATATTATGCACAAAATTCGAAATATGGAAATTAGGAGGAGGTGTGGAGTTACTAAAAGTATTTGTCAGAGGGCTGAAGAGGGGTTGGTGAGGTGGTTTGGTCATTTAAAGAGAATGGATCAAAGTAGAATGACTTGGAGAGCGTATAAATCTGTAGGGGAATCAAGGCGGGGTAGGGGTCGTCCTCGAAAAGGTTGGAGGGAGGGGGGTAAAGGAAGTTTTGTGGGCGAGGGGCTTGGACTTCCAGCAAGCATGTGTGAACGTGTTAGATAGGAGTGAATAGAGACGAATGGTTTTTGGGACCTGACGAGCTGTTGGAGTGTGACCAGGGTAATATTGTGTGAAGGGATTCAAGGAAACCAGTTAATTGATTTAGTTGGACTTGAGTCCTGGAAATGGGAAGTACAATGCCTGCACTTTAAAGGAGGGGTTTGGGATATTGGCAGTTTGGAGGGACTTCTAAACTGTCGTATTCTGAGCTCCTCTGCAAAGACAGTGATTATGTATGAGTGAGGTGAAAGTGTTGAATGATGATGAAAGTATTTTCTTTTTGGGGATTTTCTTTCTTTTTGGGTCACCCTGCATCGGTAGGAGATGGCCGACTTGTTAAAAAAAAACAAAAAAAAAACAATAGTAGCTTACTTTAAGCTACACTTATAACCAAGTTGTGTTGTGGTGACGACACAACATGATCATGGAGCTACAGCACTTTACAAATGAAACATCCCTTTTTTAAGGTATGATAAATATATGTAAATATTAAATGATCGTTACACAGACAGCTGTATTGTTATTATTACAGTAGAATAAACCCTCTAATTAATGGATTAATAAGAGGAAGGGAGTGTACATTACTGCTGACTGTTTATAGATTCCAAACTATTAAATAAATTTTTCAGAATCATAACCTAAATGGACAGACCACGTTACGGGTGGGGCTAGAACCCATGGTGAGCAAGTCATAAAACTCTAGGCCAGTTTTCTATCATGTTATAATGATTTTGCAAGTTTAAATGAACAAAGTTCCAAGTCATTGGGTTAAGTCCACTGATTCAGAAGACTACAGGACCCTTAAGAATATAGGTACTGTAACCTCTAGTAATACAGTACAGTTGTACAGGTGCACCTCGACTTATGATGGGATTACATTCCAATGAACCAATATAAATCATAAATTAAACATAAATATAAATCAAACATAATTTTTTTTTTAACACATCAGCCATTTCCCACTGAAGCAGGGTGACCCAAAAAGAAAGAAAAAACTTTCATCATCATTCAACACTTTCACCATCACCCATACATAATCACTTGTCTTTGCAGAGGCACTCAGATACGACAGTTTAGAAGTCCCTCCAAACTGCTAATTATCCCAAACCCTTCCTTTAAAGTGCAGGCATTGCACTTCCCAACGTAAATATGACATGATAAATAGCTACTGTCACTGAATAAGTAAATAAATAAATAATTACTGCAACTAACCAAATACCAGTATTGAGAAGTAAATGAATAGTACAAGTTTATCCTATCACTAAATGAATATTAATGTACCGTACTGAATGTGCATTGCTATTGCATGTCCTGTTCACCTAGCAACAAATAGGTACCTGGGTGTTAGTCGACTGGTGTGGGTCGCATCCTGGGGTACAAGATTGAGGGCCCCAATGGAAATAAGACAGACAGTACTCGATGATGCACTGCCTTTCTTGGGTTATCCTGGGTGGCTATCCCTCTGGGGTTAAAAATCCAAACGAAATCCTATCTTATCTTTACTATTGTAAAGCAATGGTACATAATTTTATGGTATTAAAATTTTAAAGCAATACAGTTGTTACAGTACTATAATTGTAGTTACCTTTCTGTGGTGGAGAGATTAACTGTAACCCGGTGCCAATAACAGTGGCAATACAGAAGTAACTTTTATTCTGAGTCAGAGCAAGTGGACTAGTGAAAATGTAGATGGCTGAGAAGACTGAGATATCTTATACCTTTGAAGAGTTTCGAGAGTTTCACTTCTCTCAGAGCCCGGCCATGGGCCAGGCTCGTCTGGTGCTTGCCTGGTCAACCAGGCTGTTGCTGCTGGAGGCCTGCTGCCCCACATATCCATCATAGCCTGGTTGATCTGGAACCTGGTGAAGATACTTGTCCAGTATCCTCTTGAAGGTTTCTACACTTGTTCCAGCCGTGTTTCTGATATCTTCTGGTAAGACGGTGAATAACACCATATTCCTCACATACCCATGGTACTAAGATGACAGACTCAACCTTCTTTATTAGTTCAACTTGCTTCTTGACACTGAGAACCATATGTTTCCTATTAGTACCACCACTTGTTTTGAAATCCATTGTAACATGCACTTTATTTAATATGTCACTGAGGTTACACAAAACACTGTTAAATCCAAGGAAAATTGGAGACTGAGTGAAGAATGTACATGTGAGTGAGAACAAACAATAAACTGGCACAGGTGACCTATGGACTGGGAAACAATGAAAACAGAGCAGTCCTGAACATGGGCACTCTGGCCTGTATAGGACGAACTTTGGGATCATCAAACTTGGTCCGAAAATTTAGAAGACAGCTAGACACTATCACTATGGACAAAATCCGGAATTATGATTTTTTTTCTATTTTCTCCAATGATTCCAACATTTGTCTGGCCAATACTTTTTGTCCGTAATTTCCAAAATCCATGAAATGGGGTCCATTAATTAAAGGTTTTATTGTACACACATTATCATAATTTTAAAATAAGATTTCTATATTCTCACTATAAAAATACTCTTACACATGCAAGACAAAACACATATAGGCAGTCATATAGGAAACATTTTGTGAAAACAGCCTTCCACCTTTTGCAGAAAATTTAAATTCTTTCTCCTCCAACACAATTCATATGATTTATTATTAATGTTTCCTATATAATCTTCTACTTAAAAGCTGATATATATATATACATACATATATATGTACAAGTACCATCCGACTTGCGACCGAGCTTGGTTCTGACCAACTGGTCGTAAGTCAAAATGGACACAAGTCGAACCTTAGAAAATTGCCAACATACTGGGTAGGGCATAATGTCAAACCTTTGCTATATAAAGTACCTACATAGTATCGTACGTTACTTTTTACTAAATATTTTACTATTGTATATGCTGCCAGATGTATGTTACTTTTTACTAAATATTTTACTACTGTATATGCTGCCAGACGTACGACCGTAAGTACGAGTGGTCGTATGTCGAGCAGGTCATAAGTCGGATGGTACTTGTACTATATGCAACCTCAATGTGTGCACTTCTAATGGCCTGTAACACACCAAACTGAAACTTATTTCACATATTGGCCAACATATTTGGTTTGACTTTTTGATGCCATCATGTATTCTAGCACAGAGTTTTAATGTTAGCAACTGATATCTGGAAAATACGTACAATCATTCACAAACCTACACAAGAAGTCTAAAGGCCTGAACTCCCAAAAGCATGGGAGCCATTTGATGGGGGCCATCACACCTAATCCTCATGCAATTATATATGGAAAATGGCATTTTTTATATTTTTTACCATATTGGTTAATAAATTTTTGAAATCCAAAAAAAAGTTTGTGGACATCTTGTATATCCAAATAACAAACTAACAACAATGCATGAATAATTTCCAAAGTATATTGTACAAACTTCCACAAACTGGAAATTAAAATTTCATAAAATGGTGATCACTATTAAACGTATTAATTTTTATTGAATTTCTATGAAAAAATACCACAATGAATATTTTCAACAGTCACAACTTGCACATTGATCACAACTTATAAATTCTCACAAGAAAAATATGTAAACACACTAAATCCACAGAGTGCAGCAGCAGCAGCAGCCACACTGCCCACCATTGGCTAGCCTGCATTCACATGTCTCTAGACAGTTATGAAATATTCAAGACCAAAATGAGCTGATTGCATTTACAGTACTTAAATTTCAAGAAAGCTCTGATAGTGCCTTATGAGAGACTGATCCGGAAACTGCGAAACATAGGGGAGGAATAAAGAGGAAACAATTATGCTAGAGGAGAGACTTCATGTTTGAAAGGAAAATGCGAACAGTGATAAGAGGTAAAAAATGTTCTTGTGAGGTAAAGTCAACAGTGGGTACTATAGGAATCTATGCTTGTCCCCCACATTTCTAACTTTTATAGATGTCTTACCAGATAAATAATAAGTTATATGAACATACCTGTGGATGATGCAAATATCCTATACAAGATAAAAACAAACGACTGTATCCCTGCAGGAAGACTTGGATAGATTGAGCAAGTGGAATAATAGATGGGTGATGAAATTTAAAGTCCATAAGTACCATGGGGAATGGAACAGAATTCTTTCCCCATAGGCCAAGCATGTTGTAAGAGGTGACTAAAATGCCGGGAGCAAGGGGCTAGTAACCCTTTCTCCTGTATACATACATTACTAAATTTAAAAAGAGAAACTTTTGTTTTTCTTTTTGGGCTACCCTGCCTCGGTGGGATATGGGTAGTGCGTTGATAAAAGAAGTGCCATGGGGAAGTGGAACAGAATTCTTCCTCCATAGGCCATGTGTGTCATAAGAGGTGACTAAAATGCCAGGAGCAAGGGGCTAGTAACCCCTGTACACAGAGACTCCCATCCCCCTTCCTCTCCACCTACATCTTACTTGAAACTTATGTTTTATTTCCATTTTAATTTTCTTCAATTGCATCTTTTGAAACAAAATACTGTTTTAATTACTTGACCACACTTTTAAGCTTAGGAGCTACTAAATAATGACAGTGTTTTTTGTTTTGTTTTCAACTAGTCGATCATCTCCCACCAAGGCAGGGTGACCCAAAAAGAAGGAAAATACTTTCATCATCATTCAACACTTTCACCTCACTCATACATAATCACTGTCTTTGCAGAGGCAAAAAAAACTAGTGTATCAACATAAAATTAGTATACTATACTATATACAAATAAGTTTAGATGCAGTCCCTACTATCTCAAGCAATGCAAGAATTTTACATGCAAGACAAACTTAATAGCAAACATCCAATCAGAACATGTCTTCCAAAATGAATGATGGTGATCAGAGAATTAAGTTATCATTAGTCTTATGGACGATCATATCATTAAAATCAATTACGTAGTCTTAAAATACACTGGAGGTTAAAATTAAGAGACAGCAATCCATCACCAAGAACAATAAAGCTGCAAGCTCATGCCAAGTCTTCAAAATATCATCAAGAGGCCTATAATTCCAACACCCTTGTCATCACACTGTCCCTTGGTCATACAATTCTAGGATCAAGCGGTAAGAACTCATTTCCATTATTTGTAGCAAGTCATTGCAAGAAGCATTAATATCAATTGTGTCACAATCGTTGCAGTGTTATAACCATAGTCTTCTGTATATTAAGTCATTTCTTTATCAACCAGTCTTTTCAAGTTTAAATTAAGCTTTTAGGCCACAAGGATTCTTGTGTAAATTAAAAATTAAAATTTTAGATGTGTAAAAATACAATGGATAATAACAACAGTTAAAAAAAGCATTTAAAAGATGCAATAGTCAGGCAACCAAAAATTATACTCACTACTGGTTTAGCACGATGTGTATCCACACAGTCAATAGGAATCTTGAAAAACTCAACTTTGCATCCATATGCCTGTGGTATGAGCCTAATTATTGTGTGTAGAGGAACCTTCAGATATGGAAGTTCAGCTGTAAGCAGAAAATGGTAACAATCTCAAGGAAAAAATTACCAACAAATTCCATAAAATTTGCTTAAAGCAACAGCTTCCCCACTACACATCATTATCTCAGTAATTTCTTAATGAATTAATGCAATATCCATGCATCTATATTAAATGTCACAATACATTAGTTAAATAAATTATGGTCCTAAAAGTAGGCGAGGCCAGAAACCTCTTGAATGTGGATTGTACTGATAAAAGGTCTAAGCATACACAAATTTCCTCAAGGGCAAAGTTAGGGGTTCAAATTTAATATACTGGGGAATACAAAAAAAAAAAAAAAAAAAAAAATATATTAGATTACAGTAAATTATCAACAATATAGAATGGACTGAAATTTTTTAAATTATTATAAATTAGCAGTGAGCTCAGTTAAAGCAGCTCTACTGTGAGTATAGTAATATTTGCCTACCAGCACTCTTGTCAAGGAAATATGCCAAGACACATCTGAGAACAGCTTGATGGCCAACCACTAGGACATTCTCCTGTCGTTCAAGCTCCATTATAACACTCTCCAAACGAACTAGCACATCTTCGTAAGATTCACCCCGTGGGTATCTGCAATGCATCAGAATTTGACAGTGAAAAGCTCATCTTTTGATCAAGTGTTAGTTCCTTTATATTTTCATTCATTACATAGCTCAACAAACACCAAGAACATTCTGTTTTACAATGGCCCAAAACTTCTACTTTACATATGGTAATAAACATTATGAAAAACTAAAAGTACAGTGGACCCCCGGAAATTGTACTGCTCCCAACTCGAACAATTGTGTAAGTGTATTTTTGAGGGTCTGAAACAGACTAATCTAATTTACATTTGTCCTTATGGGAAAAAATTTGTTCGGTAACGGCACTAGAACAGCATTCTGGAACGAATTATGTCCGATTTCCGGGGGTCCACTGTATCTCTATTAGTACCAAGATAACCATAATTGCCATGAGCAAGGAGAGCACAAATTCCCTCAATTACCTGTAGGAGCATTTGTTTTGATCACGAGCTGCAAACTCATCTGGGTACTGCTCTTGAATCTCCTCATATGTCAGACCTTCACAAATGCCCTAAAGAATGAATATTAAAATAAACATCCATGTAGAATAAATAAGTCTTGGCAGTCTAACATTTACAATGTATGAAGGATTATTCGAGTGAAAGGAATGTCCACCAGTTCACCAGAACTGAAATCAAGCACTTACTCTTTGGTGCTGTAACTGTAATAAATGTTTTTATAAACTTCACTTTTCTACCTGCCTTTACCATCATATATAAACACTGACATATATAAGGTTTATATGATACTTAAAGTTAGATGAAAAGGAAATACTGACTACTTAAACAATACAATACTGTAGCTATAAAAATATAACAATCAAGGAGAACTGAAAAAAGGCTTTTCAACATAGGGGAAGACCCTACCTGATTCCACAACAGTGAATAATACGTATCAGTTACTGAAAAGAGCACATTCTGAAGCTGTTGCATAGGTGGTATTGGAGAACTCTTGGCCCTTATAATAGGTTCCCCCCCCCCACAAGTATTGATGGAAGCCTCTCCATGGTGGATTCTGCCAACATTGCATGAAGCTGGAGGATCATCTCCATTTCTTTGCCATTACCACAGGCATACAGCCTCATGACTTGGCCAAAAAATGCTCTCTCTCTCTCTCTCTCTCTCTCTCTCTGTTATTACCACAATCCTCTAGCTTGAGAAATTCATGCACAGTAGTGTACTGCACTTGATCAGAAACCTTTTCAACACTCTCTCTAGGTTTGATGTCCATGAAGGAAGTGTGGAATCAACTGAACTGTAACAAAAGAAAGTAATTCACCAAACCACATCTGCTACCAAACCTTTGGTTAATTTTATCAGACTTGCTAAGCTTCACAGCAGCCTACTTCATCAAGCTGCTTTTTGGTCTGACAAGACTATATAACTAGGCAATATCATTTAACCCTTAATGGAATCTGAGGGTACTCCCAGGAAACAGGTCCAGCAGTAATTGGTTCACACCTTTCCAGTCACTGAAAAGTATGAAATGCCAGTCATGGCTCAGCCCAGGCAGAGAGCAGCTCTCATTCATCCACCTCAGTCTCATCCTGGGTTGCTCTGAGGTGGTAGGAGTCACTAGTCTACATAGCTGGTTAATGTCTGGCTGCACTTAGGGCAGGCCAGTGATCAGTCACCACTCTCACCTTCATTAACTCTGGCAATCACCACATTAGCAGTGGCCAAAGTTACAGTTACTAACCATACCACGGGTGGGGTTCGAACCCGCGGTCAGAATCTCAAAACTCCAGACCGTCGCTTTATTTTACTCTTAATGGAAACTAAAAGCCAAAGCCTGTGAGAGGTAGGCAGAATTATGGTTCACTTGCAACACTGTAGCTTTCACATTTACTGCACAATTATAATTAACTTGAAATGGCTTTCCTTGAGCAAACCCTGGCAATAGTCTAATAATAGAGTCAACACCTGACTATGTTATCTGATTGGTGATAGAACCAATCACAATTAAAATAACATAAGCAGGACATCAGTGTCCTTTCTAGAAAAAGGTGACTTTTGAAGGTCAGGATGTACAGAGCCTACACTTTAAAAGCGAGTTGGAGATGTTGAGGTTTCGTGGGTTAACACTGGACTGCAATGTCTGTTATGGTAGATAGAGTGAGTGATGGTGAATCTACAGCATTTTCGTGTTTGGGTCACTTTGCCTTCATGGGAAACAGCCAATGAGTTTCCCACCAAGTCAGGGTAGATAAGAAAATGTTTAGTATCCCTCACTCTCTAGCTGTCTCTCCTGACAGGCATACACAACCCCAGGACAAACAAAAGCCTTTTACAATCACATTGTATGCGACATGTTGAAGATAAATTAAAAAACCATCAATATTTTGATAAATTTCTTATTCTTGCATAAAAATAAATCTGATTACAGTACAATAAAAAATTTGCGTAGTTACTGTAAGCAACTTCAAACTTACATCTACAATTCCACATCACATACCCTAACTAATTTTTCACTATATTGAGCAGGTGATGATTACTATAAACTAAAATTGGCCACACATCATACTACTGATTCAAAAGTAAAACAGTAATCACCGAGTACAGTATATATTAGGAAACTCACAGCATCAATTTCATTAAGAGCCTTCCATCTTTCCTGAGGTGCACTGATACCAGATGCTGTCTGGATGGTTCTCTTCATGCAGGATGTCCACACACGGAGACAGGGGATGTTCTGGCTGGAGATGAACTTAGCCAGAGCATTTGCATACTGTCTGCCGCGGTGAGACAGATCTGTGTCACCACCAATACGCCCCAACTGGTTGTAAACTGATTCACCATGCTGAGGGGAAAATTTAAGATATATTCATTTCATTAACGTATTTATCAATATTACGCAAGCTAATAAATTACAATTTAGATATATATAAGATTTAAATGTATCAAGGAGAAATACCCTTGTATTTAATATGAAATTAAATACTTTAGAATGGAATAATTTTCTTATGATATATACAAATCAACAGTATACTGTACTGTATTTGAGTTTTTAAAAGAAATAAATTGTATTGTACATGAAATTTTTTACAGGTAGCATTGCATCCTAATAGTGATAATTAATTAATACACAAGATTAAATACTTTTTTGCATACCCGAGTCAGATATATACAGCGTGGTGTGATGTGTATGTTCATGAGGTAGTATGCTATACGACTCTCTATGTGACCTTCTTGTTTATGCACCACAACTCGGCGACCTGTCAAAACAGTCTTCTCTATGACATTTTATCCAACCACAAACTCAAGAGTAATGGAAAGACTGATTTAACATCTTTATTTTAATAAATACAGTGGTACCCCGGATTTCATACAGCTCCCAACTCGAACAATTATGTAAGTGTATTTTTGTAAGTGCTTTTGTAAGTGTATTTTTGGTGGTCTGAAACAGACTAATCTAATTTACATTCGTCCTTATGGGAACAAATTCGTTCGGTAACGGCACTCGAACAGCATTCTGGAATGAATTATTGACGAAATCTGGGGTACCACTGTACTCTAATTTAAAATGACAATAATACTGTGATTATATTTTGTGAAGTAATCAGCTCGTGTGAATAAAAAAAATGGGTACAGCCAAAAATCTTGCTTACAATTAAGCTATGGTATTTGAGAGACTCATTTTTTCAACAAATTAGCTGTCTCTCACTGAGGCAGAGTGACCTTAGAAGGAGAAGGCATTACTAGCCCCTTGCTCCTGGCATTTTAGTTGCCTCTGATGACACGCATGGCTTATGGTGGAAGGATTCTTGTCCACTTTCCCACGGAGTTGAGAGATTTATATCAATAAAAATCTAATCTCACAAATAAAGTTCATAATTTTGGGGGCTCAACTTATGTATGCTGCTACACTGCTGAAAATGTTTCTTGAATACAAAGCAAAGCACTGTACAACATAAATTTTACCCAAAAATTCAAGTACACATAACATCCACACTGATGTTAATGGCAGACCCTACAGCACCACAAGAAACATATAAGCGGAGGAATTCAATAAGTTATCAAGGCTATAACATAAGAAGTTCTCACCAAACAAAATACATAACATGTGAAAAATGCAGAGAAAAGCCTGGGAACAGAGAATGAAGGATTCTTATACAAAAAAATACCCAGCATTCTCATATACTAGTGTAGTGCATGTAAAAGGATTTTACCAACAGATTTACAGTACAGTACTGTGCATCTCAACATGGATATACCATCTATACTTGTCTTCAACCTGTAACTACTAACAAAACTATATGACATAAACTGAGCACCGTACCATACAGAATTAATTTTTTTTAACACCCCGGCTGTTTTCCACCGAGGCATGGTGACCCAAAAAAGAAACATTTTCACCATCATTCACACTTTCAATGTCCTGTCAGAAGTGCACAGACATGGCAGTTTAGATGTCCCTCCAAACAGTAAATAGTTTGACTGATTAAATGCTTTTAAACAAAAGTTCATAGAAAATGCTACATGAGGGAAAAGGCACAAATCCACAAAACAATTATTCTGCAGAAAATACTCTTCATTTATCTTTGAACAAGGAAAATTAATTTGGTAAATTCCTTAAATATGGAAATTAGCATAAGTGGAAGCAGCTGTATAAAATAAAGCTAGCCAGAAGTGAATATGAAGGCCGGGAACCAGCCAGAAATTTGAAAGTACAGTGGACCCTCGGTTTTCGTTGAAAATTCTTTCCAGAATGCTGTTTGAGTGCCGTTACCAAACGAATTTGTTCCCATAAGGACAAATGTAAATTAGATTAGTCATTTCAGACCCCCCAAAAGTACACTTACAAAAGCACTTACGAAAATACACTTACATAATTATTCGAGTTTGGAGGTGCACAAAAAACGAGGGTCCACTGTACAAATAGGAACAAGAGTTGATGGGATAAAGACCATATTATATGTTGTTACGGGAACAACTGAGAATGTACATTTTTTTTTTAACACATCGGCCATTTCCCACCGAGGCAGGGTGACCCAATAAAGAAAGAAACACCCAAAAAGAAAAACTTCATCATCATTCAATACTTTCACCATAACTCACACAATTACTGTTTTTGTACAGACGCTTAGATATGACAGTTCAGATGTCCCTCCAAACTGCCAATATCCCAAGCCCCTCCTTTAAAGTGCAGGCATTGTACAGTGGACCCTCGGTTAACGAATACCCCGGAAATCGTACAATTATGTAAGTATAATATTTTAAGTGCATGTGGAAGTGTATTTTTGGGGGTCTGAAATAGACTAACCTACGTGACATTATTTCTTAAGGACGTAAATTCGTTCGGTAATGGCACTTGAGCAGGCTTCTGGGATGAAGTTTTTTCGTTAACCGAGGGTCCACTGTACTTCCCATTTACAGGACTCAAGTCCAGCTAACTGGTTTCCCTGAATCCCTTCACAAAATATTACTCTGCTCACACTCCAACAGCTCGTCAGGTCCCAAAAACCATTCATCTCCATTCACTTCTATCTAATATGCTCAGGCATGCTTGCTGGAAGTCCTAGCCCCTTGCCCACAAAACCTCCTTTACCTCCGCCCTCCAACCTTTTCGAGGACGACCCCTACCTCGCCTTCCTTCCCCTACAGATTTATATGCTCTCCAAGACATTCTACTTTGTTCCATTCTCTTTAAATGACCAAACCACCTCAACAGCCCCTTTTCAGCCCTCTGATTAATTATACCAAGAAAAGTTTTTTTTACAATGGCAGTCATATCTCACCAAGGTAGGGTAACCCCAAAAAATAAAACACTACCACTCATTCAATAGCTGTCTTTCCAGAAGTATGAGGACATTACAATTCAAATGACCCTCAGAACAGTAGCATCCCCACCTCTCATTCAGACTGCAGACACTGTACTTCTTATCTCCAGGGCTCAGGATCAGCTAACTAGTTTTTCTGAATCCCTGAATACCAGGCACTGGTAAAATTGTGACTGAGAATACATACATAACTGGAAGACCAAATATACATAACAATTAATGAGGTTAGTGCAATTGGTACATACACCTGGTTGATCAGACCCTGATCCACCACGAGGCCTGGTCTCAGACCGGGCAGCGGGGGGGGATGACCCCCAAAGCCCTCTCCAGGTATACCTGTGCACAAATTCCCTATATTTTTCTCTACATATTCATTTACCACTCAAATCTTGCTTCATTCTAAACTAAGCTAGGTGAAGCAAGTGCTTAAAATCACAGGAAAACAATGATAAGTTCTCACAGACCCAATACATCAGTCTGAAAAACCATACCACACATTACCTGCATCAAAAATCTTCATGAAACTGTACTGACTCTCTTTCTCTTCATCCAGCATCTCATACATTGTGCGGTAGTGCTCAATACGCTTGAGAAAATCCTTCACAGCATCCTCCTTTTCCATGTTAGTGTAGTCTGGATTGGTCACCTTACACTCCTGTAGTATGAATGATATTTCAAGATATTCTGACACTGAGAAATTAGAAACAAACCTAATTTTGTTTACTAATATATCACCAAATGTTAACCCCATTTTTTAAAATTACAAGAGTGATAACACAAAAGAAAACAGAATCTAGCACAAATAATTTATACTATTTGTATGCAGAAATAGTAGAAAATATACTCCAAAGAGATTTTCAAAAAATATTTCTTGAACATTATACCAAACAAAATCCCATAGCTCTCTCTTTGACCCTTGTTCACTCTCTCCAATGTTCCTTTTCAGTATCACACTCTCACTGCTGTGCTGATCGCCATTTTTTCCCTTTTTATTATTTCCTCTCATTATGGCTTCCCTAAGAATAAATTGCAGGACTACTCCACTTACCAAAAGCATGACAATGTAGATTTTCTTTTATGGTCATCAATGATATATTCTCACTTGCCATTCACAAAAACAAGTCATAACATCATTTCAGGTTATATTGTTCAAAAACATTATGCATGGATCTTGGGAAATATCTCATTTTCCAAAAATTGCTATTACATATATAATTTTTTTTTTTTTTTCAACAAGTCGGCCGTCTCCCACCGAAGCAGGGTGACCCAAAAAGAAAGAAAATCCCCAAAAAGAAAATAATTTCATCATCATTCAACACTTTCACCTCACTCATACATAATCACTGTCTTTGCAGAGGCTCTCAGATATGACAGCTAAAGAATTTTATTGTACTAATTTAAAACATACATGTAGGTAAATACTGCAGAAACAAAAATTATACTTATACGAACTAGTGTAGATTTCACTGTCTAGAGGACATACCATAATGTTTGTTTCAATGATTTTGGGATCATTACAAATAGACTCGATGAAGAAGAGTTTGTAGCCCATCCTCTGACATATAACATGATGGATAAGCTCACGGCGTTCCTGGTTGGTGTTAGTAGCATCATACACAGCCACCATCCCTCCTGACTGCAGGAACTCACACACATCCTGAAGAAGATGTGTATTTTTTAACACACTGGCTGTCTCCCACCAAGGTGGGTTACCAAAAAAAAAAAAGGCATTCACTGTCACTCATTCAATTGCATCTTGCTAGAAGCATGCTGATATCATAGTTCAGTTAGCCCTCCAAACTGAAACATTCTTACCTCTCATTAAGAGTGCAGGAACTGTACCTCCACCTCCAGGACTCGAGTCCAGTTAACCAGTTTCTTTGAAGATATTCTTAGGTTATATATGATTAGGTTAGGTTTATAACCTAAGATATTCTTAGGTGATAAGCCCAGGAGGGTTATTAACCATGGAAAACACAAAACACATCAAAGCCAGTAGTATGGCACATTTACAACACTATCCTTCTCTACTTTGCAGGTCACAAAAACTGACTAACACTTAAGTACCTATCTATAGCTAGATGAGCATATGCAGCAGGTGTAAAGAAACTTGCCCATATGTCTCACCCTGTCCAGGAATCAAACTCAGGTTCTTAATGTTGCAAGCCAAAAGATTCACCACTGAGATACAAGTCCCATAACTGAACTACAGCTATGGCATATCTCAACTACACAACCACCAGTCAATATGTTAAAACTAACTAATCACTGGAAATTTTTGTTTGTTAGTACAGTAGGCCTACACATTATTGAATTTTCTTCATTTTTATACACAATAAGCTTATACTCAAAAGAGTGAATATGCTAAGCAGTGTTATAATTCTGACTTTGTACATTTAATTATTATAACAATGAACTAGATAAAGGCTAACATCATAACAAATTGATAATGTCTAATATGAAGCATTTTCATACATTAAAATTCCACAAGTTATTTAACACACAAAACAGCCTACATACTTGATCTATCCTTAAGATATACTATAATAAGCTTTATTTATGAAACCTACAAAGGATTTTAAAACAACAGTACACAATAGATTTATATAATGGTTCTAAAGCAGCAGCACAGCCAGGATTTCATTCTGTGGGAAAGGGGGCTTAAGCAGGATTTCAATATGGAGGCTTTAAATGACAAGATGCTGAAAAAACAAATGAAAGAAATTGTCTTCAAAAACGTAAGATTTTCAGTACATAATGAATGTGAAACTTAACAAGCTATAAAGAACAAAAAGGTACAATACCGTGACATAGGAGAGAGGAGCTTACGACGACGTTCCATTGGACCATTTACAAAGTCACACTAAGCTATAATGCTTTCGTAGTAACTATTCAATATATACAGTGGACCCCCCGGTTTTCATGATTTTTTCATTCCAGAATGCTGTTCAAGTGCCATTACCAAACGAATTTATTCCCATAAGGAATAATGTAAAGTAGACTAGTCCTTTTAGACCCCCAAAAATACACTTACAAAAGCATTTACAAAAATACACTTACATAAAAGGGCGAGTTTGGAGCATCACGAACACCGGGGGTCCACTGTACAGTGAAAATTAGCCATTAATTGAAAAAATAAAGTATTTGCCTCTGGGGGGGCTTTAGCCCCTTTAACTCCCCTTTTGTGGCTGCCTTACTGTTTCAAAGGCATATACGTACATTGGCAGTAAATTGTTAGTGTTACCCTATTATAACCCAACACAGTCAAATAGCATGATTGTGGTGTCAAGGAATGGCATGAAAGCTGACTTACCTGCAGAGCATCAAGGGCACACTTGTTTCTGATGTTGGTGCCCTCTCTGTTCCTCGGATGGAAGAAGTCATGCCCCTGGTAACTGCCCATAGCTTGACGCCGGTAGTCCCCAACATTGAACACTGTCAAATATATTACAAATGCTTACATAAAAAGTGATGGTCTTTCATGTAAATTAAATGACTTAAAAAGCATTACTGTATACATTACACACAGCAAATTTTTATCAAAATTAGATATACTACACCATACAGTACTGTGCCCACCCTAAACTATATGATATTTTATAAGGTCAGAGAAAGACCTGGCTAATGTTTAACTAACAAACCCCTGACACACTCTTAAGAAGTAAACGCTCAATTTAACAGATATCGATTTAATGGACTTCAGAAATACAAGACAAAATCTGTTAGGTTAACTGATTCAGAACAGACAAAGTTTACTGGTTACAGAATTGTCCATTATTGTTGCTATCATGGTTAAAAAACTCTCACCTCTATCCACCACCCACCATTACCAGCCACCTGCTCCACGCTAATAGTCCGTTAAGTCAAGGTTTTTCTGTAAGGAGAGTAACCAACCTTTGGTGGGTAGACCGACCCAGTTGAGATATCTGGCCAGCTTCATGGCAATGTAGGTCTTACCCCGGGCAGGCAAGCCAACCATAGCCACAACATGTGGGATGTTCACGTAATCCATACCCACTTCTGCCAAAAATAGAATTTTAATAGTAACAGCATATTGAAATTAGAGAATATACTTAACTACAAAATGCAAAATATTTTCCCATTTGTTCTAAGAGTTTAAACCAAAAAAATAAAATATTCATTACACAAAAACATACAGGCTCTGACTTATTAAATCAATAAGAATAAAATGGCATATACACACACACACATATATATATATAGTATAGTACTATGTATATGTAACAGGTGAGAAAGCATACAGTAGATAAACCATATTAGTGTTTGTAGTATCTGAACACTGGTTTAGCATAAAGTGCAATCTTGTTATATGATAAGATTTGCATCCCTGAAAAAGACAATAATTACATACCATACATAGACAGAAGATAATTAAAAAACTTATAAGGTCAGTAGAGGCTCCAAGGTGGAGCAAGAAGGGCTTCTGCCCCCGAAAATTCCCCTAGGTCCCAAAGTCCCCAATTCAAAATAGTAGTATAATAATATTAAGACTGCTTTAAAACAAGCCTCATAGCCTGCCTTCCATCCAGATAACTACATCTAACTCTCTCCCCCCCCCATATAAAAATTCTGGCACTGCCCCCGTATATGGTGAATGAGAACAGATTGTTGGAAGTGTGAGGACCAAGAATAAGGGGATATTGATGGAAGTATGAAATGTTGGGGAATAACAGGGATGTTGGGTGAGGATTTGTCATTCTTAACACAATTGGGAAGTGTGAGACACTTGTGGAACATTTGGGAATCTTTACTGAGAAAACGTTTCCTCAGTAATGATTCCCAATTGCTGCACAAGTGTCATTAATGCGTCAACTTGTCGGTTTTCGAAACCATTTTCACCACAAGAGGCAAGTGGATGTAGAGGTAGTGTAGGCAAGCATTGTAAGTGGCTCTGAGACTGCTGGCAACAAGGTCAGAAACCAACAATACGAAGATGAAGCTTAAAGGTGTAACCGCGAGTCAATCACCTAAAAATATATGGTGAGTAAGAACAAACAAAACAAAAACCATGCCAAGTTTCTAAAGACAAGGACCTTTGACAGTTGGGAACCAAAAAAAGTAATGGGAATACAATCTTATGTAATAAAATTAAATATTACATCACATAAAAAAGGTCCAGTGAGAGGCTAAAATGATCTCAGAATTAGTCATCCAAATGATCTCAGAATTAGTCATCCAAATGATCTCAGAATTAGTCATCCAAATGATCTCAGAATTAGTCATCCAAATGATCTCAGAATTAGTCATCCAAATGATCTCAGAATTAGTCACCTTGAATATCAACAGACTGAAAACTATTCAATTAAGACATGGCAACTGGGTAGATGTGGGGGTTTAGATGTTTAACAGGATAAAAAACTACATGCTGACCATTATTCCAAGACGTATATAATGGCACACAAACTTATTCCAATATCATTTGCCTAGTGATTTTGAAGAAGTTACAACACTAAGTAAACCGTCTCCACAAGTGGTTATCCTGAGGACCAGTCTGCTTAAGCTCGATAAAACAATGGTTGTTCAATCTCTATTTAGACTCAATGCTCTGTGATAAAGCCTTCATTTCACAACCGAAGGGCCTGGGTTTGATCTTGGGACTTTAATTGTAGGTCGTAACCCAGGAATGTGTGTGTGACATACCTTACTCAGATAGGACTGGGCTTTGAGATTAGCTGATGTAGAATAAGTTCTTAGCCTGCAAATTCAATCAAAAAAATAAAAAAGTACTCTAACTCTGCTGAAAGACTATAAACCTCGTAACTTCCAAGACTAAGGTGGAATGTTTGACAGTCTCATCACTCAGTAAGTTTATTCAGGTATACACAAATACAGTTACATAGATTATCATACATAGAAGCATATGTGTAGACAACCCTCCAGGATAACCCAAAAAAGTCAGACAAAGTGACTTATTTCCATTGGGGTCCTTTGCTCAGACCGAGATTTAATATTTCACTAATTTTCTTTTAAACTCCTCTTGTTAAAACTGTCTTTCATGACGAGTGTTAAGTAAGCATAGTTGGCTGTTGTTTTAACCTTGTCACTTAGATCAGGGTAACAGCACAATGTGCTTGTGATAATCTTAATAAAATAAATATGTTGGCCTCAGTCTCTAGTGTCATATTCAGGGACAGACTTATTAAAACTTAACATATATTATTTGGGGGCTATTTACCAGTGTATTTTAAATTGTAACACTCCTGCCTTCCATGGAAGAATTCCACTTAGAAGCTCCACAAAATATATTAAGTTACCAAACATTTTAAACATTATAATGTCTCAATTTTCGACAGGAATTCAACTAAAGTTCGCAGGAATGAACACCAAACTCATGCTAAGTTAAATTATTATTAATTATGATCATGGGGGAGCGCTAAACCCGTAGGATTATACAGCGCATGTGGGGGGGGGGGGATGAAAGGTATTCAGGCTTAATTCAGGGAACCGGAGTTCAGATCCAATTCCCTAGATCAAGAGCCCCTCACCAGCGTCAAGGAACCTCCCTTGAGGGGTATACTAAGTTAAAGTGAACCTCCTACCATGAACTTCAAGAGTATTGGACTGGAAGTACCACGAGCTCTGTAACTATCTAATGTACTCTGTAATATGAAAGAAAATTCTCAACGTCAACGCTGAGTTTGTATCAATTACTGCAAGTGTTGAGCCAGAGAGGAATGTGAACCAGGTCGCGGGGGCGTTGACCCCCCGGAACCCTCTTCAGGTATACTGCTAGTTCTAGCGTGTGTATGCGCCCTAAACTGCACAAGTAATAAATTCACATCTTTCACCTTTCACATAGAACAAAAAGCCGTAATACTGTGACTGAAACAATACACAAATAACCTGCAAATAGGAGAAAGAAGCTGATGACGAGGTTTCGGTCCGAAATGGACCACTGACTAGTCACAAGGAATGTCGTCATAAGCTTTTTCCTATTTGTGGGTTATTTGTGTATATTTCACCTTTCATACAAGTGTCTGTGTCTCCCTGTTACCCCCTACAAAGGTTGTACTTCCTGTAAGGCCTTCCACTAATATATTTAATATAGTCACGAGGATGCGCTAAATTCACAGGTCATACAACGCTTGGGAAATGAGAGGCAATCAGGTTTGATCTGTGGAAGGAGAGGATAACAAGAATTTGATGAAAACAGGCTTCTTCAGTCAAATATAGGCGAAAATATACACTAGAGACAGTAGTAGTGTAGAGGTGATTAGTCCCTCAGCCTTAGTAGGTAGCCGATTGAAGAACCTGTTGCACAGGAGAAGCGTTTTAGAAACAGATACCCAAGTGTTGGACATGTGTCTTATTTATCAACTTGTCGGTATCGTCCGGGTTCGAGTCCCGGCGAAGGGGTGGAAACATCGGACGTGTTTCCTTACACTGGATGTCTATGTTCACCCATCAGTAAAATGGGTACCTGGGTGTTAGTGAACTGGTGTGGGTCGCATCCTGGGACAAAACTGACCTAATTTGCGGGAAATGCTCAGCATAACAAGGACCTTTCTATATACATAGTAATATGTCACTGATGTCAGCTATGGTCTGTATACCTTGTACATGTACTTGTAGTAAATAAAGATATAACTAATTAATTAGAGGAGCCCTTCACAAACATCAAGGCACCCCGTTGAAGGGTAACTTATCTAACTTTCTCCATAATCCTTATAAACATGAGTGCCACGTACGTGTACGTGGGCATGTGTGTGCTGTGTTATGCAAGTACTACTGTGACCATGAACTTTGTCTCCTCAACAGTTATCCTCCATTTTAGTATAAGTTAGTTAACTTTTGTCAGAGTCATTGCGATGTGCTGCAATGCTCAAACTTATACTAATTGAAATGTGCACCAAATTCTTATTAAATTATTAAAATGTCTGATTAAGCACTGTTATTGCAGCTGCATGACTTGTATGCAATACATCTCATCATTTACACCACATTTTTTGTGCTACTGTTAATTGTTCATTTGAGATATAACGTTATTAGCGTTGGTGTGCTATACTGTAACATACAAGAACGATTTCGTATTCACGACTTACATTGCAAATCCCACTTTCTTGCATTTAACGGCTTTGAATTATTATTATGTGAACAAATTGTCTGCAGGTTTACATGATATTACCTGAATTATTACCTGCAAGTAATTTGGGTGAGATAAGTGGGACTTAAGTCACAGTATGTCGCAGGACTGTGACTCCCTCGATGCCCACTTGCTACCACTCTCACAAAAAACTACATCTGACATTAAATTAATAATTACAATATTAAAAATAGCTACTCTGGTAAATTTAAGTTGTGGACTGTATATAATTAGGCTTTCTGGGTACACAAAAGAAATTCGTATAACCACTTACCATTTAATTACTGAAGATGGATCACACCACAACACCAGCCTGACACCTAGACCCTACACTGGCCAGTTAAAGATCTAAATGAAAGGACTAATGGCGCACTTCCCTGAGTGATGGTCGTATCCCTTATCTTCCGCCATCCACACGTAATTCTTGAGGTCCCGCAAATTTCCTGTCCCATTCTTCAGCAGAGGACATTACCTGGAGGGTTTACCTGGAGAGGGATTCGGGGGTCAACGCCCCCATTAACACAGGTTCCTATTACAAATTCAGGCCGGAAAACCCCAATTTGGCCACAAAGACGCCAGATTATTAGCTGATTTTTCCACAACCAGTGCCCACAAATTACAAATGGCATCTTCCCGTACGCATCACTCAGCAACTGTTCTACATCCACACAATTGTATTATTCAAATTTACACATGCTGAATTTAGGAAAATTCAAAATTTTCCACAATGGCTTTAGATCGAACACAACAAAAATCCACATTGTGCAGTAATACAAGTGAAAAAAAAAGTATATAGAGTCCTCAAAACAGGTAAATAAGTTTATTTAGGTACAGGTACACAAGTACACTTACCATACATAGGCCTGGTCATAGACCGGGGTGCAGGGGCGTTGTTCCTCGAAACCTCCAGGTATAGTAACGTGTAAATTACCTAGGATAGCCCCAAAAATGTCAAAATAACTTATTTCCATTGGGGTGATTTATTTCCGTTTTTAACATACCTTCATATAATTGACCTATACCTTAATGGTTATAATCATAACCATGATTTTTAGAGGTGGATCGGTGAGCCAGAGGAAGGCCTCGGTCAGATGACCAAAAGCTCCAGCTGTGGGTCATCATATGATGAAGACCCTCGTCAGGAAACACTTGTCCTGTTTCCTGACAAACGTTATACATATAATTAAAACAAAATACAGTGCTGCTTTAATATGCAGTTGAACGGCATAGCTCTATTTCTCTCAGGTTTTTGAACTGGACCATCTACAGGGATCTTTAAGGACAAAACAAAGCTCCCCCTGAGGACACATCCAGAGAGAGTAGTATCGACCACTGAAGACCTGATAGGGATGGAGGAGGGAGGCCCAGTAGTGGTGGATCCACCACGGGTGCCAGCCAGTAGTGGTGGATCCACCACGGGTGCCAGCCAGTAGTGGTGGATCCACCACGGGTGCCAGCCAGTAGTGGTGGATCCACCACGGTGCCAGCCAGTAGTGGTGGATCCACCACGGGTGCCAGCCAGTAGTGGTGGATCCACCACGGGTGCCAGCCAGTAGTGGTGGATCCACCACGGTGCCAGCCAGTAGTGGTGGATCCACCACGGGTGCCAGCCAGTAGTGGTGGATCCACCACGGGTGCCAGCCAGTAGTGGTGGATCCACCACGGGTGCCAGCCAGTAGTGGTGGATCCACCACGGGTGCCAGCCAGTAGTGGTGGATCCACCACGGGTGCCAGCCAGTAGTGGTGGATCCACCACGGTGCCAGCCAGTAGTGGTGGATCCACCACGGGTGCCAGCCACAACTGCTGCCCACACACACCCAGACTTCTCATTAAAATTCTTCCCTCAACTGGAAATGTGACGACACATCTGCTTCAAGTAGAATGTAGTGAAAATACGATGCAGTTTTGGGGGGGCTGGCTCATCATTATATTTATTAATTTACAGTCGTTTATTACAACTTGAACTGAGTTTATTTACATATATATATATATATTCTAGATGGCTGCAACATCTGCCACAACAGTTAAGTGTGCTTATAAACACACCAAAGTCGCGTCCCCGCCATTGTCTATCTACCCGGAATGTGTGTTGAGGGTCAACGCCCCTGCGCCCTGGTCCCAGACAAGGCCTCCTGAAGCTGACACCACTGAAGGCTTATCTTACGATGCAGAAGACTAGCAGAAAAAAAAATCTCCAACACAGACTAACCATCACCATCTCATCCTGGAGTATACCTGGAGAGAGTTCCAGGGTTCAACGCCCCCGCGGCCAGGTCTGTGACCAGGCCTCATGTTGGACCAGAGCCTGATCAACCAGGCTGTTACTGCTGGCCGCACGCAGTCCAACGTACGAACCACAGCCTGGCTGGTCAGGTACTGACTTTAGGTGCCTGTCCAGTGCCTGCTTGAAGACAGCCAGGGGTTTGTTGGTAATCCCCCTGATGTATGCTGGGAGGCAGTTGAACAATCTTGGGCCCCTCACACTTATTGTGTTGTCCCTCAACGTGCTAGTGGCACCCCTGCTTTTCATTGGGGGGATGTTACATCGCCTGCCGAGTCTTTTGCTTTCGTAGGGAGTGATTCTCGTGTGCAAGTTTGGTACTAATCCCTCGAGAATTTTCCAAGTGTATATAATAATGTATCTCTCCCGTCTGCGTTCTAGGAAGTACAGGTTTAGGAACTTCAAGCGTTCCCAGTAGTTGAGGTGGTTTATCGCAGTTATGTGTGCCGTGAAGGTTCTCTGCACATTTTCTAGGTCAGTAATTTCACCTGCCTTGAAAGGTGCAGTTAGTGTGCAGCAATATTCCAGCCTAGATAGAACAAGCGACCTGAAAAGTGTCAACATGGGCTTGGTATCCCTGGTTTTGAAGGTTCTCATTATCCATCCTGTCATTTTTCTAGCAGATGCGATTGCTACGGTGTTATGGTCCTTGAAGGTGAGATCCTCTGACATGATCACTCCCAGGTCTTTGACATTAGTTTTTCGCTCTATTGTGTGGTTGGAATTAGTTTTGTACTCCGATGATATTTTAATTTCTTCACGTTTTCCGTATCTGAGTAATTTAAATTTCTCATCATTGAACTTCATATTGTTTTCTGCAGCCCATTTAAAGATTTGGTTTATGTCTGCTTGGAGTCTTGCAGTGTCTTCAACGGTGGACACTGTCATACAGATTCGGGTGTCATCTGCAAAGGAAGACACGGCACTGTGGCTTATATCCCTGTCAATGTCTGATATGAGGATGAGGAATAGGATGGGAGCAAGTACTGTGCCTTGTGGAACAGAGCTTTTCACAGTAGCTGCCTCAGACTTTACTCTGTTGATTACTACTCTTTGTGTTCTACTTGTTAGGAAACAGTTGAGCCAATAGTTGATCTAAGTGTTGGATCAACCAAGCTGGAATGAAATACGTGGATCAGCGGGCTGCCAGCAGCTACAACCTAGTTGATCAGATAAGCATCATACAAGCCTAGCCCAGAGCCGGGTTGTGTGAGTAGGAAAACTCTGGAAAACCATGCAAGGCATACGATAGCTAATTAACTTCATGTATATACCCTGTGATTTGTGGGTAAGATTAATTTAGCCCACCAAACTAAACTTTGGAATGGAAAACGGCAGGTCAACCACATAAAACTTTAAACTTGGCAAGGCAAAGATCGACTTTCTGGGAAAGCGCACTCTCCCCGTGGGAGGTTATTTTATGCTTGGTCTATATTTCAGTGTGACGACAGACATAAGTAACTTTCACGACCATCACCTGTCCACTCCAATCCTCATTGGACACCGTTCGCTCTTTAACCTATTACCCAGTGTCAATTATTACTACATTCATGGGGATGCGCTAGATTCGTATGGGACACAGCGACTAGAGCGTGGGAGGTAATCAAGGTCTGGTCCGAGAAAGAGGGGAGGTAGCTTCAATTTCTTGAATCAAGAGCATCTCCAGGCAACGACCATCCACACACTCTACAGGAGCTGGTTGTTGTTACACTGGAACCAGTTTCTTAGCTTGGTTGACAAAAAAAAACACTTCACTAACAAGTAATGTCTTGGAGACGGTTCCGAAGGGTCACTGCCCTCCCCACAAAACTTACTTCACATAAAACAAATGCTGTTTGATTAGTATGTTAATTTTGCACCAAAAATTAGCTTGATATGTTGAAAGACTATGGACTCCACAAGTCAGTAACCTATGATAGGTATCGATGTAAACAAACTCTCCTCTCAGGGTGTGTGTATATATATATTAGTTAATTTACGAACAAGTTATTGTACAAGACAATTGTAAATATTAAAACTAGTGTATTGAACATGAATATAAGCTTATATATACTATGAATAAACAGAATAATGGACGGCGACTGTTTATTCATTGACAGTCATTCAGTAATTGACCTAATTAATTTACGCTACGTTTCGGTTGCCTGAAAGCGAAATTATATATTCAGAAAGTTGCACGTGTGCAATGACCTCAAGAATGGTAGTTAAGAAGCAACAAGTTGGGAGAAATGAACACAAATGTATCCACTTCCTTTACTGAAAACTTTTCGGGCTTTGGACCTTGATCGTGATCAAGGTCCGAAACTTCTTCAATAAAGGTGTCCCAAGTTTATATATTTGTGTCCATTTCCCTTTAGAATTGTGTTACTTTGATTACCACAGCATTATTTACCTCGTACGTACAGAACAACAGTTACACAGCTACCAACCCAACAAGTGTACAAACACAAAGTGTACACACACAACTGAAGAGCAAAAATGCGTTGATGTCATGCTGCATGACACATGTTTAACCTTGACGTTAATCAATAAAATTGATCTCTCTCACTTTCTCTCTCTCTCTCTCTCTCTCTCTCTCTCTCACACACACACACACACACACACACGGGGCCAGGAGCTGAGTCTCGACCCCTGCAACCACAATTAGGTGAGTGCACACGCACACAAGGCTTTTTAAGACACCTGCAACCAACTTTTACATGGAGGTTCGACTGGCTCGACCTAGACACAAAGTTTCTTTCATTGATTACACGTAACGATCTCCGTATCCCACAACCTGGCCAGATGTGCTGTGTTTAACAGTACCTGTGGTATTTTCTGCGCCATTATCACACCTGAATATGGACCACTATGGCACTATTGCGAGCACTACTTAGTTCAGAATGCTTTCACCTTTATAAGGGAGCTTAAACTGTATATATACATATATGTACAAAGTTGTGTGTGTATTTACTGTGTGTTTACAGCAGTGACTAGCAGGTTATTAACTTCGTGCAAGCAATAACGACCGTATAGCAGGAGGCGTCTACACTCGCCCAAGCAGTAGCAGGTCAGTAACCTCGCCTAGCTAGTAGTAATTGTAGACCACTACCTACCTCGTCTAAGTGATTGTGACTGGAACTCCACAAGAACACTAACCTCCACCGGCAGCTAAGAGCTCTAAAGTGGCTTACCTACCGGTGACCACACTTAAGTTCTCGCCTTTGCTGTCATAACGAGCTAATATATTTCTACTGTTTCCTTGATGGCCTATTACAAAAAAATCAGGTAATGGAATTCTGAGGCTGAGTACACAGATTCGACTTGTGTAACGTGCAAAAATATACCAGTAGTTTGTGTAATTAAATTTTGTATAAACAGTTGAATTTACAGGAGAGTGTTGTCCCTTACACTAAGTGTAATTCATTATACACCCCATATTTTATCTCAGTTCCCAGTTTAGAGGTAAATTCAGAATAAAAATACAGATATATATCATCAATGATACATCTTTTATGCAGATATGAAGCTTAAGTGTCATTGATAAGGCATACATGGGTATGTATTGTATATTTGTGTATACCCGAACATATTTTTGGAGTTTACTTAAAGTGGAGTGTTTGCGTACACATGTAACTGGCGACATGAACACGGGGCCACAGCGTGATACCTCCCTCTTGACCTCCACACTAGAAACCCTCCCTCTCACTACCCTCCCTCACACTACCCTCCCTCACACAATACTCCCTCTCACAACCTCCACACAACTGCTTCCCTCCCTCCCCACCACGAAACTGCCTCCCTCCATCCCCTAACACAACCCCCACACCCCACACCATTATCCGCACACATCGAAAGGTCCTGAGTTCGAGTCCCGGACCCACAGGAGCAATGTATATAGGTTTGAACATAAGAATGGAGGAACACTCCAGCAGGCCTACTGGCCCATACAAGGCAATTCCTTATTAAAACCACTCATTCCCACCCACGTATTTCTCCAACCTTTTAATCCTTTCCCACTTATTAATCAGTGTCGGTTGCCGTTAATACATTCCTGTCGCTTAACAAATGGTCACACCAGCAAATTACAAGACCATTTAGACGGGTCATCGCAAGATTAAGACCCGTGCCAGGACCCCGGTCTTGGCAAACATTATACATACATTACAAGACCACTTAGACGGGTCATCGCAAGATTTAGACCCGTGCCAGGACCCCGGTCTTGGCAAACATTATACATACATTACAAGACCACTTAGACGGGTCATCGCAAGATTTAGACCCGTGCCAGGACCCCGGTCTTGGCAAACATTATACATACATTACAAGACCACTCGTAAACACACCTCCTAGATGTAAACAACGCTTTGGGTGGATTTTGATAAGAGATAACACTGTACTAAGTCAGGCTTTACCGTTAATACTTTTTATGCTGGTGTCTCACTAAATTAACAAGCCTTCACAATCAATCTTATCACTGAAGTGTTTTTAAAGGAACATTGCTTCGTGTGGAGACAAGACACGTATGTATTAATATTGATAGAATTACCGACAATATGTTAATTGTATTTTATTGTTCATTGCACTGACTATAGACTACAATACAGACTTTAGAAACATGAGAACAGAGGAGCACTGCAGTACAGGTTGTACCGTTGATCTAAATATAAGAACTTCAGTAGGCCTACTGGCCCATACTAGGAAAGTTTTCTCAAACCCAACCCTTACATGAAGCTGTTATGAAGTACTGACCACCTAGCACTGTTGAGGGACTGAGCGCCTCAGAATTACTTCTGCTGTGTGCAACAGTTGGGTATCTTTATTGTTGAAACGTTTCACCTACACAGTAGGCTTCTTCAGTCAGATACAGAGGCAGCAGGTATAGTAGCGAAGATGATGTCATCAGTCCATCAACCTTGGAGAATAAGTATTTAAGGTGGTCAGTCCCTCAGCCTGGAGAAGAGTTCAGTTCCACGGTCATAAAAGTGAACTCTTCTCCAGACTGAGGGACTGATCACCTCAAATACATATTCTCCAAGGACTGATTACATCATCTATATTTCATTCCTACTGCTGCCTCTGTATCTGACTGAAGAAGCCTACCGTGTAGGCGAAACGTTTCAATAAAGATACCCAACTGTTGCCCATGTCTCTTAATCAACTTATTGGTATTTTATATCATTTTCAACAAAGATAATCAGTCCCTCTCTACGCCATCAACAGGAGAGCGTGATAGCGTATGAGTCTTCCCTAAACCATAACTGGTTTTTCAACTCCGTCGCTAAACCTGTGAGGGCCTGCTTTACTGCAACTCGTTTATATATAAAAAAAAACTTCAAGGGAGGGGAGGGGGGCCTAAATGCCTGTAAAGGTTTCTTGATCCAAGAAATGGAGCTAGTCTTTCCTTGAGTCAAACTGATTACCTCCCATTCCTCCAGGTGTTATAACTATGACTTCTACAGGTTTAGCGCTTGTCCACGAATATAATAATAATATAATAATAATAATATTAGTATTTAATATTATTATTTTCCTGACAAACCTTACCTAACCTAAAACAGCTCTACTCCAGAAACTACAATGGAGTACGTGTATATTTTCAAACATTTCAACTGGTATATAACAACAGCAGCAGCAGATTAACACAAGAAAGCCAATTATTGTTGCGATTTGCCTAAGTAATGTTAATTAAAATCTGAAACCGATCGGATGAGGCGTTGTAAAGTTGCAAACGAAAACTTTGGAGAGTAAAATAATGAGGAAGCCATCTGAAGGTGCACCTACAGGAATACCCTGAAGGAGGTGTTAAGGGTGTGAAACATGGAGGGCCAGGGGTGTTGGCTGAAGGACAAGAAGGGTGGTGACAGGGAGACGTAGAAAACGGGACATAATAATAATCTTTCTACAAGTACATGATACAACTTATACAGACCACAGTCGACATCAATGACACACTGTATAGAAAGTCCCTTGTTATGCAGAGCATTTCGGGCAAATTAGGTTAATTCTGTCCCCAGGATGCGACCCACACCCGGCGACTAACACCCAGGTACCTATTTACTGCTAGGTGTACAAGTACAGCAGGTGTCTTAAGGAAACACTCCCAAAAACGCACAAACACGAGGAAGAGGATGAGGAAGAGAGGAGGGGCGTGAAAGTAGTGTCAGCCTCAATCTACTGAGCTGCACTTAAATATTGGCATTATGTCACCTGGTGTTAACTTGGAACATTGTCAAGTGCCGAAAAGTAACCCACACAAGCTGCCAAGTTTACCTCTTGTATACCAGCCTATCAGAAACAGGTGCAGTATATATTTTACAGAGCGAAGAGGGCAAAGGTATAAGTGAATGTGAGTGAATATGAGAATAAAAGTGTCCGTGAATGTGAGTATATGTGAGTGAAAGTGAGTGTGGGTGAATGTGGATGAATGTGTGAAAGTGAATGTGTGTTACTGTGTACTGATATGCTTGTGGCCTAACAAGCACTAAATACCTACTCAAACTTCAAATAGCCATCCTGCATGAAGGGTGTCCGTAAATTACTCTTGTTCTATCCTTGTAAAGTGTCATGCAGATCATGGTATAAAACACAAAACGCGTGCAAAAGGAATACCTGGAAAATTGTGCAGATGGAGTTTTAACCGTCTAATAAGTCGAATCTAAAGAGTAATAGTCAACAAAGCAATGTCAGAGGCTGTCACAATGAAAAGCTGTGTTCAAGAAACAGTCATCGCTCCAATTCTCTCTAATTCTTATATCCGATTAGTAAGTTTATTCAGGTATACACAAATACGGTTACATAGATTATCATACATAGCAGCATATGTGTAGAGAACCTGGGATAACCCAAAAAAGTCAGAGTGACTTATTTCTATTGGGGTCCTTTATATATAGACACAAATTCTTTGCAGTCACTAGGCTTTGCAATGGCGTCCATTGAGGATGCAACAAATATGCAAGCTAAACCAGGTCTTCCAGTGGGTTACAGAAAACAATCTGCTCAATGACGACAAATTTCAGTTTGCCAAGGAAAATCTGAGGGAATAAAAACTATATATAAAATAAACTGAAATCCCCCAATAGAGAAGTTCACGTAAAGGACTTAAGAATGATAATGTTAAATCTTACATTCAAAGTTCATAACAACCGCAATATTAACACTTTATAACAAGAACCTTCAAAACAAGAGATGTCAAACCAATGGTGCCATTCATTAAGTCTCTTGTTCTCCTTAGACCGAAATATTACTCTACAATAGTCGTCCCTTTTAAACGAAGGCGAAGTCGCAGATATGGAGAATGTAGAGGAAACAGAATCTTCACTGTCAGTGCAAATTTTGTCAAGCACCTAAATAACTGCAAACTCCTGAAGTCCAGTGAACTGTACTTCCTGGAACGTAGACGAAAAAGATGCATCACAAATTGCATCTGGAAAATTCTGGAGGCATAGGGCCCAAATCTGCACACCGAAATCACTCCCCGTGAAAACAAGACGTTAAGAAATATCTCCCAATGAATACATGTTATGAATACACTAAAATGTAATAAGTGTAAAGGAGCCATGAATTTTCAACACCCCCTTCATACAAAAGGGAAATTACCAATAAACCCCTAGTTGTCTTTAAGAACTTAATACGTTCCTCAAGATAGTTCTTGATCAGCCTATGGTGGACAATGTGCAGCCAGTACAGCACCACAGCATGATTAATTAGTCCATCGACCCGGAGGACTGGACTAGAAAAGGGCCGCGAGGACAGTGATCCTCAGAAGGCACTGGGCAGGTACCTAAAGTCAGTACCTGACCAGCCGGGCTGTGGTTCGTACGTCAGTTTGCGTGCGGCCAGCAGTAACAGCCTGGTTGATCAGACCCTGCTCCACCACGAGGCCTGATCTCAGACCGGGCAGCAGGGGCGCTGACCCCCGAAACCCTCTCCAGGTAAACATGTGATCTGGGTAACACAATGCGGATAACCCCAATTTTATTTAGTTAAAACCACAATTACCTAACTTAATTTTGTTAAAACACTCATATAAAATAATTTGTTTATCTTAAACTTTGCATAGCTTAAATAAAGCTATGCAAAGTTTAAGATAAACAAATAGTTTATCTTAAACTTTGCATAGCTTTATTTGTTTATCTTAAACTTTGCATAGCTTTATTTCAAAGTCTTTTCTTGGGCGAGGAGGGGGGAATCTTTAGGCAGATTAATTATAAATTAGAATGTAGTGGGAAAGCCAGTCAGGGGTTTAGGTTTCATGAAGTGGAGAAAGACTTGCCTAGTATGGGCCAGTAGGCCTGCTGCAGTGTTCCTCCTTTCTTATGTTTAATCTCTAATAAATTATATTCATGGGATAGCGCCAAACCCTTAAGGGACATAGGAGTTCATAGAATGGGAGGTAATGTGGTGTGATCGGTGGAAGAGAATGGGTAACGCGAATTCCTTGAATCAAGAGCCCACGACAAGCATCATGGACCTCCCTTGAAGGAGAAAGATCTCTTGGTGTGTTGCCAGGGTGGAGGATCACTGTGATTGGTCAGCGGAGCACCACGGGCGTCGTTCATTGGCTGCCTCGTGGGCGTGGCGGAGGTGCGGCCAGGCACGTTCGTGTCCAACACACAAGGTGTTATTAACTTGCTTCCACACATTTATACCACAATAAACAATGACACCTTCAAATTCAGTATTAGTAAAAGTTTCATACCCAATTACATTCTGATATCAACAATTTTAATATTACCAAGTCCTCATGCGTGTTTGTAATTTCCCAAGTCGCAAATGTTCATCTGAACACCCCATCAATGTCGTTTCAAGGTCAAATTAGATAAAAAAAAAAAACCTTTTTACGCCGCTTTCTAATATTATCTATACATATCTTCATATAATAAACACAACACGTCACACTGTATATTCTGATAAGTATATTTTTCTCCTGATACGTGTGCACTGAGGGCAGCAGTGCATGTACACGAGGATGGGTATACACACTCAGAGTTTACTTCAAGGCCAATAGGCTCATATTTGGGATTAAATTGTTCTTGACTGATGGTGAATAGGTGACATGCAGCCTTAATCACCCTCGTGTGTCAATAGGCTATAAGCCCAAATGACCCAATATAGAAAGTAATAGTAGCCTTAATAACCCTCGTGTGTCAAGACCCTATACCTGGAGTATACCTGGAGAGGGTTTCAGGGGTCAACGCCCCCACGGCCCGGTCTGTGACCAGGCCTCACGGTGGATCAGAACCTGATCAACCAGGCTGTTACTGCTGGCCGCACGTAGACTGACGAACGAACCACAGCCCGGCTGGTCAGGTACTGACTTTAGGTGCCTGTCCAGCGCCTTCTTGAAGACAGCCAGGGGTCTATTGGTAAGCCCAATTAACCCACTAACCCAATGTAAAAGATAATAACAGATTTGGTAGTTTCTACACACCCGACATACACTGTTACTAACATACACTATTTTACAACCTGTTAACTCGGCTATTGTTATGAGATCTCCATTATGTTAATTTATAAAGATAGGAATACATGAATGTTGAAACGCCTAAGGACAGCTGATATAGTCAGTGGTGTGACAATTATTTTGGGTTGAAATGTACTGCTCTGATGGACATTTTCGCTCACTGGAGGGATCGATACGGCGTATGCTGTCAGTGGCCCTATAAACCCCAACAACAACAACTCAACAAATTCTTCTCTTGGGACAAAATCTTAAAATAATATTAAATTCCGTTTGGTCAGTTCAATTATGTTTAAATAATTTAACCATATAATCACAGAAAATTCCATGAGCTAAGAACAGAAGAATGATGGCACATTGCAGGTCTACTGACCCATGCTAGGCAGGTTTAACTCACACCCACTCATATACCTGCCCAACCTATATAAGGTTCGCTCTAGTGGCAACAGCCACTGGTGAGGATATTATTTCGCAGTAACGAAGAACGAGTAATCACATAGGATACTACGGATATGAAAACAATGTAGATAGCTTATTCCATACAGCATCACGTTTAATTATCATGGTGTGAACCAGGAAGTCGGTGAAATCATACGTGTCATACGTAATCATACGGTCATACGTGTGGTCCTAATACGCGAGGTATGAGGACAAGGGGTATGGGGGGGTGAGGAGGTTGCCATTTAATGTCTGCCCGGGTAAATAAATGTGATGGTGCCATGTGATGTGGTCACCCTATGATGGGAGTTATGACAGCACAACCTTGTGCTAGTCACGTCAGCCTGACTTAGTAAGTAACCACCTGCGCACGGGGTATGTAGTTCACCTGGCTCAGGACACGTAGTTCACCTGGCTCAGGGCACGTAGTTCACTTAGCTCAGGGCACGTAGTTCACCTGGCTCACGGCACGTATCTCACCTGGCTTGGGGCATAGCCTAGCGCACCTTCCTGGAGAATCCTCCTGAGACTACTCATGGCTTCTTTCACGCCCACCACCAAAACAACTAATTACCCTTTTTTGTTATTTATTAACATCAAGGTATACGTTTACAGGTAAATGATCATAAGCAGCTCAACCCAGCTAGGAAATCAAGCCGAGGTCCTTCTGTTTACTCTTTGTCAACGTTGCGCCAACACTGACGAGTTGATATAGACGCCACACAGAGCCAGGAGAATGAGAGGTAATCAGGCTTTATCCAAGAAAGAGAGGCTTCAATTCCTTGTATCAGAAGCTCTTCAGCATCAACCCAAATCTTTAAATTCATATTAGCGAGACATCAGCACTTCTGATCATATTGGACCCAGCTACTCACCTTCAAAACTGTCAACATAACCCACCCAGAAAATACATAGTATTTCGCGGCTTATTAGACGCATTTTTTCCATAAAATGTCTCCAAAAATCACCCTGCGTCCTATAAACTGAAGGTCAGTGACGGGAGCTGTAAGTTTGGGGTGTGGGGTGGGCTGTAGCTCTCCCAGTTACGTCCGATGCCGAGCCATTGAAACTAAAACAAGTGTTAGAAGCCGCGTCTTATAAGCCGCGAAATACGGTATTATGTTCAGGAAGAAAATGATAACATTTGCGAAGCTCTGACCTATTACATACTTGTCAATAAAGATAATATAACCTCGTAACACTAACACGCTAAAACTATTCCTTAAAAAAAAAATATCTGGCTAACAAGTACACAAGGAAAAAATATGAAGTAAAAACAACCTGCATCAATTAAAAAATACAGTAAGCTTATAAATCTATTTTATATAGTAAGATTTTTTAAGTGGAATTAAAAAAATGCATCCAATACTGAATAACACTTTGGAGGCCTTTTTCATCTGCTATTCAATTGCATTAAAAAAAAAACTATATAAGCTCTATAAGAAAGTTTATTGAATATCATATTAGTCAATATAAAGAGTTCAACTTTCCCAGAGGTCTCTACAGGTACCCCGGTATATATATGAGAAAAACTTTGCAATAACGCTGAAGCCTTGGTCAGGGGAAATATATCCCACTGTTAGATGCAAGTCACAAGTCGCCCAAAGTGACAGGAGCACCTGTAAGCAGGTGACTCTGAGTTTGCTTAAGTTTGCCTTCTCAATTTACAGAAAACCCTCTCGAGTGACTATTCTTGAAAACAGAGGACCAACTACTCAAATCTTCTTGAACTCTTGTGTACGAGTTGCTAGTGCCGCCGCTTGTTTTCCGAGGTATCAGCCACCAAGGAGGAGGGCAAACCAATTGCTAACCAGCCACCCAGGCGGCAGCAAACTAACTGCTAACCGGTCATCAAGGAGGCGGCAAACTGGAAGGAGGCGGCAAACCAACTGCTAACAGCCAGACAGGAGGCGGCTAACCAACTGCTAACCAGCCACCAAGGAGGCAGCAAACTAACTGCTAACCAGCTATCAATGAAGCGTTAAATCAACTGCTAACAGCTAGTCAGGAGATAACAAACCAACTAATAACCAGCCACCCTACCTTCTCGGCAGGCTGCCTGGAGTGGCGTCGAGTCTGCGCGCCAGGGGTCTCCGCCAGGCCCAGGGGTTGATGTTGGTTGGTCGATACCAGTACCATCGTGGAGGACGCGCCAAGGGCAGCTACGCTTGATGCCCTTCCACCAACCCCTTAGCCTCGATAACGTATCCTCTGGCATAAACCATTTACACACACAGTCCATATAGTCTTCAATGTAGCCTTCAGGATCCTTCGTCGCCAACGCCACCACTCCTAAATTCCTCCTCCCTCGATCCTCCGTCCTTGACACACACAACGGAGCACAGAGCCTTCAGGGCCCCCTCCCCAACAACCCCTATCATCCCTAGCCTTTACGACCCTTATGTTGTACCCTTCAGGACTACGCCGCTCTTGCTCCTAGTCTTCAATACCCTCATTATCTAACTTTTCCCCTAGCCTTCAGGAACCACAGCGTCCTTGCCCCTGACCATCTGAATTCCAACACTCTTGTCTCTAGGCTTCGGAACCCCTCACCACACTGTAGGCTTCACGACCTCCACGTTCTTACCTACCCTCTTGTCTCTATTCTGTAAGAGACCCCACGCTCTTGCCCCTGGCCTTCAGGAACAGCGTCCTTGCCAATGACCATCTGGACCCCATCACTTGTCCTAGCTTTTAGGACCCTACACCACACTATGGGTTTAGCGCTTAGTTATGATAATAATAACACCACACTCTAGCCTCCAGGACTTTATAACATCCTTGCATTCCCCTCTCCCCTCTATCCCTTAAAAATATGTTTTCGTATCTGCTGCATAAATGGCTAGACGTTTTAACTAATGACAGGATTTGCCAAGATTAAAAGCAGCCATCAGTAGCAGCTTTTACGATACTCGGCCTTCATTACTAAAGTAAATGTTTTACAGAATATGGGCATTCATCTTATGTATTGAAAACGGTTGGCTAAGAGGAGGAATTTAAAGATTGTGGAATATACGGGGGTCATTCACTCTACATGTCACCCGTTCACCACCAATCAATACTTTAATCCTTAAAATAAGGAGTAAACTCTCAGCATATCCATATACATACACTAAGAAATATAGTAAAAAAATAGCAAGCGATGCCGTCACGTTGTTAGAAACTGCCACAAAATGCAAACACTAGGAGTATATTTTATTGGAAACGTTTCGATGGTGCGACCTTGGTCCCTTTGCATCTGGAGGGAGCAAGGTCCCACGACCGAAACGTTTCCAATAAAATGTCCCAGTGTTTGAATTTTGTGTATTTTTTTAACTAAGACACATACAGTATACCAGCAACATACCTGGAGGAGGTTTCGGAGGTCAACGCCCCCGCGGGGCCTGATCATGCTGATATACTGTAATTATAACGCGGATAAACCGTGGCCGCCCTTTAGGAGAAGTGTTTACTCACAGTATGAGAAGCACTGCCCAATAAATTCTCCCCACGAGGCAAAACCTGTTCAAATGCGGAATGGAGAGGGTCCAAAATCTTCCTTGCCAAGGACAAGAACGGAAAAAAAAATGAATAGGGAAGTAAACAAGTTGAAAGCAGCTGCTGCGGATGGTGTGCCTTAAAATGAAGACTCGAAAACCATTCCATTTCTATAGCAAGGAATTCATCAGTGTATTTAAAAAAGGACCCCCCTGTCCTGTGTTTATTTTGGTGTCTGCCTTTGTCCGCTGTTCTTTTGTTATGTTTCCCGCAACTAATATGTGGCTGCCAAGAAAGAGAGTCAGAAGGCAATCCTGAGACTAACTTAGAAGTAAACTACTCACTCACTCACACACACACAACTATATATTATATATCTTAACTGTTTCGGGAATCCTCACCCCTACGGCCCGCTCCTCAATTAAAAAAATGCAGGTATAAATATTAATAAGCACAGATTAATAAATTACATACGGAATATAAGCAGTGGAAGGACCAGCATCATTGCAGAGTTCAAAATGTTATGACAGGATGGTATTATCTCCCTGGTGGGATGCTGTCTACTGACGTACTACATTTACAAGAAAATAATAACATGTACAATACGCAGATCTTGTATATGGAAAACACGTTTTTGTATATGGAAGATTCTTTCTGACGAGTCAATTAGAGGTAAAGAACCCGGATTCACCAGACATACCTAAGTATTCTACAGCCTTGCTTGGAGCTTATGTTAGTAAATAAGAAGCTGGGTAAATAAAATGCATCCGGGATATGTTTACGTTCTTGTAACTGTTTAGGGATTATATGTACACGTCATAGTGGACCTTGAGAACATTGCACATATGAGATATAATGAATATCAAACAAGTGAGTTACAGAGGAAAAAATAGTCAGACTCGTTGTTTGTCATGGATTCGTCATACACAACCCGAGGAGTCCAGAGATTTGCAGCCACATGAGTGATGATATCGAGGGCCAATATCAAGAATAAAAGACTGACTGTTCGGGCCAAACTTCACAACTCTACAGAAGTGCAATGAGCAAATTTAATCATGACATACAAAATACTGTGGGGCATCGACAGGTTGCACAAGGTTAGAATGACATTGGAGGAGTCAGGACGATTAGACACTTGTTAGTCAAAGGTAACTTAAGTAAAAATAAGAAGAGAGAAGTCATGGCAATAATGAAATTGAATATACTAGGAAAATCTAACAAAATTAAACCACATCCGTTCACATTGGCTGAGGAGCTGGAGATCAACCCTGACAAACTCTGCTAGATAAATACACCCGGAAGTCAGGAGTAATTGACGCAAGTTCGTGGTGCCGGCCCGCATGTTTGATGAGGCCTATTGGCACTAGCTCCGGCTTTAAGTAGGCTCACTTGGCACTCAAGTAATACTGACTGGCATGTGAACTGTATGTCTGTTTACTACTGACGAAGTTTTCATGGCTCTGTTAATTCCCACTTTCTTGGCGCTATATATATGATTGCCTCACTGGCACCCACGTAACTGTACTCTCCTTTCTTCTGTACACTTAACATCGTGTGCCGTCTAATGGCTATACTGTGTTCAGAATAAAAAAACATATTATATCTTATACACAAAATAAGATATAATATTAAATGCATGACCACAATAAAGTATAATTAAACAATATGGTAAAGTTAGTTTCCTCTGAACTACGTAACCTGCCGTTGTACACTGAACATTTACCTTAGTTACACTAATAATAAATAGATCAACATCTTCTGGCACTATGAGCCTATTCTGTTTCCAACAGATTCAGATTACTTGGCACTGTAGTCTATTTTACTGGCACCAATACCAGTCAAGTTGCCATCCTTGTAGGGTTAGAAGAGGGAGAAGAAACTGCAGGAAGGTATGGAGAACTGGACGTGATTAACCAAAGTCATTCTAAGCTAATTTTACACAGTACAAGTTAATGTTGCAGTTTTATAACTGTAGCTTGCCTCTGGCAAGACAATGATGCAGAGAACGAAACGTCGCCATACGTTTTGGGTGGATTATTTGTGTATGATTCATAAATATTGGCGGGTAACAACGGTTCCCAAGCCTAGATGGTGAATATCGCCACCTAAAGCCTAGGCAGAGACGCCCCACCACCCAGGCTGACAGGCTTCAACCTTAGATTATTAAAAACATCACTTAAATTAACTAGTGTAAGTAACACAGTGATGTTCATCCCTCGAGCAGTGCAACAATGTAGAAAATATTTGGCTCCCTAATCAGAACACAGTGCTCAAAAAAAGTTTAAAGTGATTATGCCATGAACATCCAGAATGTGATAACTGTGGACGTTGATAATTAAGACACATGTCCAACAGTTGGGTATCTTTACTGATGAAACGTTTCGCTTACACAGTAGGCTTCTTCAGTTAAATAGCTTACACAGTAGGCTTCTTCAGTTAAATAGCTTACACAGTAGGCTTCTTCAGTTAAATAGCTTACACAGTAGGCTTCTTCAGTTAAATAGCTTACACAGTAGGCTTCTTCAGTTAAATACAAAGGGAGCAGTAGTAATGAAATCAATATATCAACATTGGAGAAAAAGTATTTGAGATGGTCAGTCCCTCAGTGACGGTACTCGGGAGTTTGTTCCACTCATCCACAACTCTATTACCAAACCAGTGCTTTCCTATATCCTTCCTGAATCTAAATTTTTCCAACTTGAAACCATTGCTGCAAGTCTTGTCTTGGTTGGATATTTTTAGCACGTTATTTACATCCCCTTTATTTATTCCTGTTTTCCATTTATACACCTCAATCATTTCCCCCCCCCCAGGTACTTTATTGATAGACTTTAATTAAAATCTCCTGCTGAACGAAGCATGTGTAATATAATACCATAACTCACACACTTTCATTATCATTCTTATCATTCCCGGGACTATCCACAGATAACCTTCAGATAACCTCTTCACATTCACCCCTCACTCTCTTTCTCCCCACCATATGTCTTGCCTGGGGACTGAGTCAGCTGATGCCAAACGAGTGCCAAGTGCCACCTTCACCCACTCACTGGGTCACTCCTCAGGGTACCCTGCAACTCATCGCTGAGAACATTCATCTGGTACATGAATGATATACAATACCGACTAGATGAAAATTAGACATGTGCAACATCTGGGTGTCTTTATTGTAGACGTTTCGCCATCCAGTGGCTTTATCAATACAAATTGAAGGACATAATTGGAAGACAGCAGAACTATATACAAAAGATAAGGTAATCAGTCCCTCAGTCTTTGAGTTGTTGAAGAGCACCGTAGTCTTGAAGAGTCTTGAAGATACTCAGAGGTTGCACATGTGTTTAATTCTCAACATTCATCTGGCAATCGCCACTCAGTGGCTTCATCAGTCCTATACAAAGAAGAATGATGAAGATCAGAACGAGTTTGAAACGTTTCCTCAATAAAGATACCCAAGTGTTGCACCTGTGACTAATTTATCAACGTGTCGGTTCCCTGAACCATTTATCTACACGTAGGAACATTTTAGTAAACTCCAGTCCTGCTGGAATATCAAGTCCTGTACATGAAAACATTCCAGTCCTGCGTGTAAGAAACTCCAATACCTGCTGGAAGTATTCAGGTGTTGGGTAAAGCGTCTCAAGGTACCTAACGATGTTAATTTAAAAAAGATGGTTGCCTTCCCACCCACAACACGGTGCCATCCTGGGGTGAGAATATATATGTTTACTCTTGTACCAGTCATCTCTATGGGTAAAAATATGAACATTACACCACTACTTTACATCTCGTTGTTGAAAATGGTATAAAATATCGACAAGTTGATGATTAAGACATGTGCAACAGTTGGGTAACTTTATTAATGAAACGTTTCTCCTACACAGTAGGCTTCTTCAGTCAGATACAGATGAAGCAGTAGTAATGAAATAAAGATGATGTAATCAGTCCATTAACCTTGGAGAAAAAGTATTTAAGGTGGTCAGTCCCTCCTCAGCCTGGAGAAGAGTTCACCTCCTTGGAGGTGAACTCTTCTCCAGCCTGAGGGACTAACCACCTCAACTCCTTGGAGGTGAACTCTTCTCCAGGCTGTACCCAACTGTCGCACATGCGTCTTAATCCTCAACTATACATTTCAGCGACACATGACTCCAAAAATGTTCGTTGCTATAAATTTGTAGAAGAAATGCTGTATGATTAATTTTTTTTTTTACACCGGGCGCATAGTAAGTGGGTTCTACAGCACCTTGCTGTACAGTGAACAACGGTTAACCGTTTACATCACAATGTGTATATCACGCACAAATCCCATTAGTATTTTCGTGGTTGCTGACAAGAATCAATACCAAGTTCACAATTTTTATTTCGACTACATTCCTAGTATAGTTCTGGACCATTTGAGGAATGTCCCTGGTCTGGGTCCGAGCCTCGGGGCGCTGACCCCCGAAAACATTCTCCAAGTACCTCCCATCATTCAGCCTTAAATTTTAATTAGTGGGGACTAATTTTTCGGTGATCCAAAACCAGGATTATTTTATAAGGCTTAGTAAAATGAAAGATATTAAAATTGTCCGTAGTCACCACAACATTGGCGAGTCAATTATCATCCTCTACTGTACTCTGTAATAAGCAATGAATACCATATTACAGTCTTTAATATTCTATTCGATTACATAGCAACCTTGCAATCGCATGGCAATTCTTTCTTTAGGCTATCTTTAGAAAACAACCTGTTGACTACCTACTTGTTGATCTTATCAAGTGTTTCAGCAAGTGTCCAGACTCCCTTCATTATACACTTGAATGTCCTACTGACCACTGGTATACCTGGAGGGGGTTTCAGGGGTCAACGCCCCCTGCGAGACGGTCCATGACTAGGCCTCGTGCCTGGTAATATGCAGCCACCAATTTGTTAAGCAGGTGAACACTTCTTGCTGATGTACATACACAAAAAAGTGTAAATATTTCGGTGTACATGTGCTGAGAGTTTATTTTTTAAGGATTAAATTACTTTTGACTTGGGTAAATTCAGCCTCACTGACCCTCATGTTGATCATTAATATTAACATTATGGAAAACTTTGTGGCACCTCCAGCTTCGCCTTAACCCTCACCTCTTTTAAATTGTTTAATATGAAAATTAAAAATATTTTATTATACATAATGTCTTGTAAGTTTAGGCCAATTTAGTTTTGTTGAAAATTTAAAAATGACCAAATTGGCCTTACTATATTTCACTGTTTTCCTTAAATTAAGTCAAAGTTAACTTTAAGTTCTGCATTTTTTAATACCAGTTTTTAAGTTTGCATTAAAACTAAAATACAATCTAATCGAGGCTTGTTAAAATTGACCTAAGTCCAATATTTTTTTTCTGTATCGACTTCGTGTAAATGTTATTAATTACTTTCCTTGGGAAGGATGGCCATTTATCAGGTCATCCAAGGTCATAACAAACTATTCACCACTATAGAAGAATCTCATGGTCTTAATTTGAATATAAAAAAATGTACAAAAAATACACGTATACTTGTAAGCATTACCCAATATTATAGCCCTCGAAAAAATATAACTTATTAATAATAATTTATAAATGCAAACTTAAAAAGGGTATAAATTATACTAGAGTAAATTGTTTACAGCACGTAGGGAAAGGTGGTGTGGAAGGGTTGGCAGACCTGCGCGGGGCCCCACTCGTCTTACGTGGTTACCAAGGTTCTAGTAGGAAGCTTCGCCACGTGCACCTTGTTTTTGTGCCACGCTCGGCTCAACACGGTTATGGTGAGGGGCACGAGCTGAGAGGCAGGATCTGAAGGGGTTGGGGTTGAGAAGTAGGAGATGAGGGGTTGGGATGAGAGGCAAGGGGTTGAGAAGCAGGATCTGAGGGGTTGGGGTTGAGAAGCAGGATCTGAGGGGTGGGGGGTTGAGGGGCAGGATCTGAATTGTTGGGTTGAGAGGTAAAATAAAATAAAAATGACATAAATTTGCATAACGTAGTTTCTAATGTCTCTCCCGGAGAGGACAATTTCCAGATGAATCTTATTACTGACATACCACCAGGAACGGTTACATAACTAGGTTAGTGAATTTTCTTATAAATATTATAAAGTAACGAAATATTTATCGATACTACTATCGAATCAGTTGACATTACCCAGGATAATTCAATAAAGCCAGACAATGTGGCTTATTTCCAATGGAATATTTTGCTTCTTCCCATCCCACTCCCCAACCCCAGGATGCAACCCACAACAGTCGACTAATACCCAGGTACCTATTTCTTGCTAGGTGAAGAAGGGCAGCAAGTATATGGATACTAACACGATGAACACATGAAGGTTTCACCCGACCCGGTGATGGAAAGCTCTACAACTGAACAAGGACCGTCAAACGGGTGGATTGTTGACTCTTGCAACTTCAAGAAAAGTTGACTAGTGTGAGTTTTGGCAGCTGACATGTAACATCACACGGGAGCTTGCCACCTGCTAGCCACCCAGTCAATAATGTGTGTATGTATATATATATAAATAATATAAGAAAACTTTTTTGGTCCCATCTGGCCGAAACGTTTTCTAATATCCTAGTGTTTGCTTACGTGTCTTTTGTAAAAGATCCAGTGGTCTTGGCAGACTCTTGAGTCTTGGAATGTTTACGTCCAGTCAGCTGGAGGTAGTGACAGCTGAGCGGTAGTTTGTCTGCCTAACAACCAAGAGATCCTGGGTTCGATTCCCAGGCAAGCATAGCCAAGCCTTCTTACATGTGCTGCTCTGTTATTATATCAGTAAATAGGTACCTAGACTTTAGTAAACTGTTGTGGGTCGCATGCTAGGGAATATAATCAATGACCCCTTATGGAAACAAGGCACAGTACGCCTTCTTGTGATGTGACCTGAACCTGACTAAGTTGGGTCAGTGGCATAAGCCAGTAGGTGATTTGGACCTGCCTCGCATGGGCCAGTAGGCAGTGTGCCTTCTTATGCTAATCCTAATTATTACTTTCACAGAGAAGCGCTAAACCTGTAGGGATCATATATTGCTTGTTGAATCTGAGGAAATCAGTTTGATAAAATAAATTAAAAGGTAGTGACAATAACTTGGATGAAAAGATCTTCATCCATGCCTCCCATTCACTGAGTAGTACTGTGATGTTTTCTACAACTATGTTGCCAGTTATTGTTGAGCAAAACCTTCCACTAGTGGGCCGCTCACTTGTGATATCATCTCCAGCTGCTACACCTCACTTCTCGCTTTAGTATGTCCTGGCCTTATGCCTCTGATTTGGGCTAAGGGACTGACAATCACCTATCAGAGCTGAGGGACTGAATAAGTCCTATCAAGGATGAGGGAATGTTTACCTCAAAATTACTTCTTCACTTTTACTATTTCTCGTGTTATAATCGCCTGTATCAACTGAAGAAGCCTATACCGTGCTGGCGAAGCTTTTCGAAAATAAAAATACCTAAGTGTTACACATGCGTCTGATTCATCACTGAATCTGATTCTCATTCTGCAGGTGCTGTGTAACCATGAATATAATAATCCTTCATTAATCTCGTACACTATCATATTTACATTACAACTCACGTACTGCGTTGGTATCTTCCACCTGTAGGTTGGTTAGTGGTTTTTAAAGCCTATCTACTACACCAGGGTCACTAAGGCTGCATGACACCTGTACACCAACAGTTAAGGATACAACAGTAAAATACATAATACAGAAAAGGAGGGACACAGGAGCAACAGACCTATTGGCAGGTCACTCACCCACCCACCTACACCTACTGGCCCATACTAGGCAGGTCACTCACCCACCCACCTACACCTACTGGCCCATACTAGGCAGGTCACTCACCCACCCACCTACACCTACTCATAAACGTGTCCAAACTATTTTTTACAACTACCCAAAGTTTTTACCTCAGTGACGGTACTCGGAAGTTTGTTCCACTCATCCACAACTCTAGTGCCAAGCCAGTGCTTTCCTATATCTTATATGGGACATTAAGGGTGTATACACTAAGAAACATATCAGTGCTTTCCTATATCTTATATGGGACATTAAGTGTGTATACACTAATAAACATACCAGTGCTTTCCTATATCTTATATGGGACATTAAGTGTGTATACACTAAGAAACATACTCAAAATATAGTGTAGTGTATCGTAATGCTCAACAACGCCCTCTCCTTGACCAAGTTCTTTGTTATTTATCATTCTGGCTCCTTCAGTGGTTTGCGTTGATGATGGTGAAAGATTCTTGATCCAAGGGTCTGTAGCTACTCTCTCCTTGCATCAAATCTAATTGCCCCCTATTCCCTAGGCGCTGTATGACCCCTACGGATTTAGCGAACCCAATGACAATAATCTGACATTGAGTTTCGGTTTAAATGTTTTGTTTGAGCTATGATTTAGTGTTATTTAAGTCTACCCTTAAAGTTTGTCTTCACACTGAGCTAAGAGGTTAGAAATCTAAGTTTGTCCTATGAGGTTAGAGACCTCAGAGACTAAGATAGTGGCATGCATCTAGTCATTCTAGAATGTTAGTGGATTCCACGCTGGTGTTGAGTGTTCTGTGGTTGTGCATGTAGATGTGTGTGTGTAGTGTGTGTAGTGTGTGTAGTGTGTGTATGTGTGTGTGTGTGTTTGTGTGCTTATTTGTACTCACCTATTTGTGGTTGCAGGGGTTGAGTCACAGCTCCTGGCCCTGCCTCTTCGCTGGTCGCTACTAGGTCCGCTCTCTCCTTGCTCCGGGAGCTTTATCGTACCTCTTCTTAAAGCTATGTATGGATCCTGCCTCCACTACATCACTCTCCAGATTCTTCCACTTCCTGACAACTCTATGACTGACGAAATAATTCCTAACATTCCTGTGACTCATCTGGGTTTTTAACTTTCCGCTGCGTGCGCGCGCGCTCACCTACCTGTAGTCGAGTGTTAACTCCTGGCCCCGCCCCTCAAGTTGCAGCTGAACTAACGAGATACCGGAATACCTTCATTGGGATACCGGAATACCTTCAATGGATCACAAAGCGATCAAAATGCACCTAGTTTATGTTTCCTGCGCGGGTCACTTGCGTTGTGAGCCAAACCAAAAAAAGAGGGCACACCCCCACAACATAGTCATACCTGTAGTCGCTTCCGGGTGCCACTAACCTTATGACCCTGTCCAAGACAAGGCCTGGTTACCGGTTTGATCGATCACCCTGTTAGTGCCCGCCGCCTGCATTCCGCATCACAACCCAACTGATATGGAACTGACTTGAGGATCTTATCGAGTTCCCTCTTGAAGACAACCAGGGGTTTGTTGGAGATGCATGAAGCGAAGGTGTTGAAGAGTCGTGGTTCCCTTACATTTAGCGAGTTTTCAGCTTACTCGTGGTAAAATACTGCCCATAATAATTAATTTAGGTTTGTTTTTATTTATCGCTTGTTTGTTTGTCCGTTTTAATAATGGTTAAATAAGAGTGTAGACATCGGCAACCTCGAAGCTGACACCTGCACCCATCTGTTGGCAGGTGTGTCCCTACACCTGCACTTGTGTGTCAACGTGGCTTTCCTCTACCTCCCCCTGCCAGCCACACTAAATCACTGCCTTCCACCCCTCCCCCCGGTGCTCTACTCTCATTCCCTCCATCCACCTGTCTTCCTCTATACTCCCTCCATCCACCTGTCTTCCTCTATACTCCCTCCATCCACCTGTCTTCCTCTATACTCCATCCACCTGTCTTCCTCTATACTCCCTCCATCCACCTGTCCTCCATACTCCCTCCATCCACCTGTCTTCCTCTATACTCCCTCCATCCACCTGTCTTCCTCTATACTCCCTCCATCCACCTGTCTTCCTCTATACTCCCTCCATCCACCTGTCTTCCTCTATACTCCCTCCATCCACCTGTCCTCCATACTCCCTCCATCCACCTGTCTTCCTCCATACTCCCTCCATCCACCTGTCCTCCATACTTCCTCCATTCCACTGTCTTCCTCCATACTCCTCCATCCACCAGTCCTCACACTCCCTCCATCCACCTGTCTTCCTCCATACTCCCTCCATCCACCTGTCCTCCACACTCCCTCCATCCACCTGTCTTCCTCCATACTCCCTCCATCCACCTGTCTTCCTCCATACTCCCTCCATCCACCTGTCCTCCACACTCCCTCCATCCACCTGTCTTCCTCCATACTCCCTCCATCCACCTGTCCTCCACACTCCCTCCATCCACCTGTCTTCCTCCATACTCCCTCCATCCACCTGTCCTCCATACTCCCTCCATCCACCTGTCTTCCTCCATACTCCCTCCATCCACCTGTCCTCCACACTCCCTCCATCCACCTGTCTTCCTCCATACTCCCTCCATCCACCTGTCCTCCACACTCCCTCCATCCACCTGTCTTCCTCCATACTCCTCCATCCACCTGTCCTCCACACTCCCTCCATCCACCTGTCTTCCTCCATACTCCCTCCATCCACCTGTCCTCCACACTCCCTCCATCCACCTGTCCTCCACACTCCTTCATCCACCTGTCCTCCACCTCCCTCCATCCACCTGTCCTCACACTCCCTCCATCCACCTGTCCTCCATACTCCCTCCATCCACCTGTCCTCCATACTCCCTCCATCCACCTGTCCTCCACTCCCTCCATCCACCTGTTTCCTCTATACTCCCTCCATCCACCTGTCCTCCCCCTCCCTCCATCCACCTGTCCTCCACACTCCCTCCATCAACCTGTCCTCCACACTCCATCACGTGTCCTCCACACTCTCCTCCACCTGTCCTCCACACTCCCTCCATCCACGTGTCCTCCACCTCCCTCCATCCACGTGTCCTCCACACTCCCTCCATCCACCTGTCCTTTCCCCACTCCCTCCATCCACCTGTCCTCCCACTCCCTCCATCACCTGTCCTCCACACTCCCTCCATCCACCTGTCCTCCACACTCCCTCCATTTCCACCTGTCCTGCACACTCCCTCCATCCACCTGTCCTCCACCTCCCTCCATCCACCTGTCCTCACACTCCCTCCATCCACCTGTCCTCCAACTCCCTCCATCCACCTGTCTTCCTTATACTCCTCCATCCACCTGTCCTCCACACTCCTCCATCCACCTGTCCTTTCCCCACTCCCTCCATCAACCTGTCCTCCACACTCCCTCCATCCCGTGTCCTCACACTCCCTCCATCACCTGTCCTCCACACTCCCTCCATCCACGTGTCCTCCACTCCCTCCATCCACCTGTCCTCCACCTCCCTCCATCCACGTGTCCTCCACCTTCCTCCATCCACGTGTCCTCCACACTCCCTCCATCCACCTGTCCTCCACACTCCCTCCATCCACCTGTCCTCCACACTCCCTCCATCCACGTGTCCTCACACTCCCTCCATCCACGTGTCCTCCACACTCCCTCCATCCACGTGTCCTCACTCCCTCCATCCACCTGTCCTCCACTCCCTCCATCACCTGTCCTCCACATCCCATCCACGTGTCCTCCACTCCCTCCATCCACCTGTCCTCCACACTCCCTCCATCCACCTGTCCTCCACACTCCCTCCATCCACGTGTCCTCCCATCCCTCCATCCACCTGTCCTCCACACTCCCTCCATCCACGTGTCCTCCAACTCCCTCCATCCACGTGTCCTCCATCTCCCTCCATCCACGTGTCCTCCACATCCCTCCATCCACGTGTCCTCACTCCCTCCATCCACCTGTCCTCCACACTCCCTCCATCCACCTGTCCTCCACTCCCTCCATCCACGTGTCCTCTCCTCCTCCATCCACGTGTCCTCCACACTCCTCCATCCACCTGTCCCTCCACACTCCCTCCATCCACCTGTCCTCCACACTCCCTCCATCCACGTGTCCTCCACACTCCCTCCATCCACGTGTTCCACACTCCCTCCTCACCTGTCCTCCACCTCCCTCCATACCTGTCCTCCACACTCCTCCATCCACCTGTCCTCCCACACTCCCTCCATCACCTGTCATCCATCCTCCATCCATTTTTCATCACGTGTCTCCAACTCCCTCCATCCACGTGTTCCACACTCCCTCCATCCACGTGTCCTCTATACTCCCTCCATCCACCTGTCCTCCACACTCCCTCCATCCACCTGTCCTCCACACTCCCTCCATCCACCTGTCCTCCACACTCCCTCCATCCACCTGTCCTCCACACTCCCTCCATCCACCTGTCCTCCACACTCCCTCCATCCACCTGTCCTCCACACTCCCTCCATCCACGTGTCCTCCACACTCCCTCCATCCACGTGTCCTCCACACTCCCTCCATCCACGTGTCCTCCACACTCCCTCCATCCACCTGTCCTCCACACTCCCTCCATCCACCTGTCCTCCACACTCCCTCCATCCACCTGTCCTCCACACTCCCTCCATCCACGTGTCCTCCACACTCCCTCCATCCACGTGTCCTCCACACTCCCTCCATCCACCTGTCCTCCACACTCCCTCCATCCACCTGTCCTCCACACTCCCTCCATCCACGTGTCCTCCACACTCCCTCCATCCACGTGTCCTCCACACTCCCTCCATCCACGTGTCCTCCACACTCCCTCCATCCACCTGTCCTCCACACTCCCTCCATCCACGTGTCCTCCACACTCCCTCCATCCACGTGTCCTCCACACTCCTCCATCCACCTGTCCTCCACACTCCTCCATCCACGTGTCCTCCACACTCCCTCCATCCACCTGTCCTCCACACTCCTCCATCCACGTGTCCTCCAACTCCCTCCATCCACGTGTCCTCCACACTCCCTCCATCCACGTGTCCTCCACTCCCTCCATCCACGTGTCCTCCACACTCCCTCCATCCACCTGTCCTCCAACTCCCTCCATCCACCTGTCCTCCACACTCCTCCATCCACGTGTCCTCCACACTCCCTCCATCCACGTGTCCTCCACACTCCCTCCATCCACCTGTCCTCCACACTCCCTCCATCCACCTGTCCTCCACACTCCTCCATCCACCTGTCCTCCACACTCCTCCATCCACGTGTCCTCCACACTCCCTCCATCCACCTGTCCTCCACACTCCCTCCATCCACCTGTCCTCCACACTCCCTCCATCAACCTGTCCTCCACACTCCCTCCATCCACCTGTCCTCCACACTCCCTCCATCCACCTGTCCTCCACACTCCCTCCATCAACCTGTCCTCCACACTCCCTCCATCCACCTGTCCTCCACACTCCCTCCATCCACAGTTGTTGCTCAGTGTTGATACATTAGGATGGTATCACCGAGGAATGGAAGTTTTTATTTCAGTCTCATATATAATTTGAATCCTTTACAACAGTTGTATACAGTAAACTATATAGAACTGAGTCTAAGATAACCCTGTTAAATCAAACTAGTACATGATACAACTTATACAGACCATATCTGACATTAGTGACATACTATAGAAAGTCTCTGGTTATGCAGAGCATTTCTGGCAACTTAGGTTAATCTTGTTCCCCAGGATGCGACCCCCACAAGTAGACTGTAACACCCAGGTACCTACTTACTGATAGGTGAACTGGGACAGGAGGTGTCTCAAAGAAACATGCCCAATATTTCCACCCATACCTGGCATCGAACCACGGACACTCGATGTGTGAGCTACCAGTTACCTAGCGCGTACTACAGGGTTTGGGTGCGTCCCTTGTCGCTACGTCAGAGGACATTCACCTTGTGTCAAGGCCAACGCTCACATTGAAGATAATTGTTCAAGATAAAGTATATTTAGGAAATTACAAATGATTTGACATTAGGCATATACATCCTAGTGTCAGTGGTACCGTGCGCTAACCGACTGCGCCACAGGGGCCTTGCTAATTTTCTTTGTATTGTTCCAATTTTAGTATATGTACTTGCCTCCGCAGTACAGATAATGACCATTCTGCATATGTAAATCTCACCCTAGCAGAGTTGGGGTTAAATGTAATCTCTATAGATAGATTGTATTGTAACTGTGTGTTTACTATATCAACTTATTGATGTTCAATTTGTTTTTTTTGTGTGTGTTCACGTTCTCTCCGAATTCTGAGATTTAACAGTGAACGACTTGTGTGCACCAAGTCTGCCTTTTTTGTTAAAAACTTTCTTCTTTGTAAATATACTTCCTCAGAATTCGTAGATCACACGAATACAGGCAGTAACAGCCTAGTTGATCAGACCCTGATCTACCATGAGGCTTGGTCTCAGAGCCGCGGGGGCGTTGACCCCCGAAACCCTCTCCAGGTAAACTCCAGGTAGATCGATCACCTCTTTCTCTTTATCGATCATTTCTATCTTTTATTGTACTATACCAGCATTGATTCTATCAATTACCATAATTTGTGATGGGCCAAAACATGGGTTCGAGTCCTTGGCTAGTCACAGTGTTGTTATTGATTATTATAATTTATAATGCATTACAATCATCTATCATCCTTAAGTATATTTCTTATGTTCAACTGTTGTATACACTGACTTTGTATAGAATCAGTCCAGAGCCATAATGCCTACAGTCTATGGTGTGTATAAGTTTGCTGTATGTCGGGACGCCATACATTAGCGTCGCCGAGCTGTCAGTAGTACTGTGTACTTGTGCAGTATACTTAGTTAAATCCAGTTACTTTATAGACGCTCCCTGGCTAGCTATGACGTCACGAGTCCCGCTCATTTGAACCACCTGCCTCAGGCGCCCCTCTCTTAGTTCAAGGCTAGGCATAGCAGACGACAGGCAGGCTCAGGGTCTCCCCTCAACTAACATTAATTATACACCTCCAGACATCCAACAATGTGTGTATTTCTTATTCCAATATATCCTTCACGAACCCCACGACACTAGGTTACTATCTATACAACCTCCTATATGAGACTATTGTAAAAATTCATATATGTGTGTGTGGTGCCGAATAGGTAAAAGTTGCGATTTTGGCTTAAATAGCAATGCACTTCTTGCCGAATAAGGCAAGCAAAAATTTGTGTATGCAAAAATTTCGCAAAAATCATTCTGAACCTAACAAAAAAAAATATTTCATTGTGTTTGTTTATTATTAAATTGTAAACTTATATAAAATATATTTAGTTGGATTAGGCTAAATTAAATTCCGCTTGTTATAATAAGGTTAGGTAAGTTTCCTAAGGTTCTTTTGGTAAAAATCATTAATTTTTGTAGTATTAACATAAATGAAAAAAAAAAACATATTTAAATGTATAAGAGAAAAGTTTAGAAAGAACTTAATTTTAAATGAGTTCTTGCTAATTGACCAGTTTTACCTATTCGGCACCACACACACACACGAAAGCTAAATAAAAACTTAAATATTAGTGCAATACATAGATTTAACCGAGGACAGTCAATAGTGTGACTTATTTCCACTAGAGGCCTACGATCTAGACTGGATCAGTGAAAGTGGCTTACGTGCTGACCTGGAGATTTAAGACTCGCTTGCCGTGAGTTCGAGTCCCACCCGTACCGTGGTTTGTTTAACCAACATCCAGGAGTGTGCGGCACAAATGAACCCACATGGAACCAATAAGAGAATATATTATTAACGTGTACCATGGTGGAAGCACGAGGCAGAGTGAACCAGTGTGTATCCTCCTAGTAACAAGCTGCACCACTGGTCCCCCCGCCCAGTGGTGGAGCTCCTAGTACTTCCCGTTCCATCCGTGCTTTATATTCCTTTAGGTTTAGTACTTCACTATATTAATAATAATAATAAATGATGATAAAGGGAGTTAATCTATTTCTACATTCAGACAAACAAGCATTTGCTAAATTAAATATATTTTGATTAAACCTTTACCTTTGATGATGAGTTTCGAGTCTTTCTACTCCCGGTGCCCGGCCATGGGCCAGGCTCGTCTGGTGCCTACCTGGTTAACCAGGCTGTTGCTGTTGGTAGCCCGCAGCCCCGCATATCCATCAAAGCCTGGTTGATCTGGCACCTGGTAAAGATAATTCTCCAGTTTCCTCTTGAAGACTTCTACACTTGTCCCAGCAGTGTTTCTGATATGTTCTGGTAAGATGTTGAATAATCTGGGACCACGAATGTTGATACAGTGTTCCCTTATTGTGCTCACTGCACCCCTGCTTTTCACTAGGTATATCTTGCACTTCCTCCCATATCTCTCGCTCCAGTATGTTGTTATTATAGTGTGCAGATTTGGGACAAGGCTCTCAAGCACCTTCCAGGTATATATTATCATGTATCTCTCTTATAGCATAAATTTCGGCATCAGAATAGGCAGCATCATGAGTTATTTATTCCTTTGCTCATCACATAATTCAACTTAACATTGTGGTCTAACAGGCTTGTGTACTGTCACCTCTGCTGGTTTTTGTGTGATCAATAAAGGTCGGGACTTTCCCACTACCTTAACTGCTCCTTTAAAACACCTTAAGAAATGAGGCTTGTCATTAAATCACTGAGGGGGTAGCTTAGCGTGTGGAAGCACTGGCTATATTTATAGCAGCTTTGTGAGCGAGGAAGGTGCAATGCATAGTGTTGCAACACAGTGTCCTATCCCTAAACAATAGTGGTGTTCTCCGTTGCTCTCCCAAGGTGCTGACATCCTGGTTTTAATTCTTTGGGAACCCATAAAGCCAGAGAGTGATTCACAACTTAGAGCATTCATCACAAAACAAGAGGCTTCTGGGAAAAATAAATCTGAGTGTTAGTAAACTGTTGTGGGTGTCATTCCGGGTAATGGGGGTGATTGAATACAATAGGGGTGAGCTTTGAAATGAGCTGACAGAATAACAGCTCTTAGTTTGTAAGCTCTGTAAAAGTGTTATTATTGTTAATTCACTGATCAAAATCGTGATGGACATTTTGAGAAATCTTTATTCGTCCTTAACAGAACATGGCAAAATGGTTGTACATAAGAATTGAAATACACATGTGTCCTCTCATCGAGGAAGACACGAGAAAGAGAAAGTCTTGCTTATACCTGGTAATGTTAACCATTAGCATTAGAAGTTTAACGTATGGTATTATATCTACCCGCTCAGAGCACTCCTCTCCCCTTCTCTCTTCCCCTACCACCCGTGTCCTCTTCCCTTCCAACACACAGGACATACCAATTTGTCCAGAAAAATCAAATGAAACAATAAACAACGCCAGATCCTTAGGCTGGCAATCATATTTTTAATTCTTAAAGCCTACTTACTGCGCCTCCATCACAAAATAACAAGCCGCCTGTGCGCTAACAAGTTCCTTGTAATTTGTAAAACAGTGATTGCAGCAAACTCTCAGAGTGTATTAATACCTCGGTGTACATGGCATGTGTATAAAAAAGAATACCTTAACACACATGTCGTAGTAGCCGGTGCAGCCACCCATCAGCAACCACTTTCACCAACCTGCAAAGTAGACAGTTGCAAGAGTTATTTGGGGTACATATAATCATGAACAATAAACTATAATATATAAACAAAAGACGTAACTATATATACCATGATGAGATTTAGCAAAAATTACGTAATGTGAGACTACAGAGGCCCCAGTGAATGGCGGGTTACCGAGAATACTGACACAAAAGACATTGCAGAATAAGCTTTTACTGGGCCAAAGTTTCGCTCTGTTTAGACCTTGATAAAGATCTTAAAAATGACCGTAAAGTTGTTCCAATAAAAGTTTGTTTTTTCTTCACTACGCTGCTTGTTAAAAACTGGCAAATTGCCGACATGAAAATAGCTTTGACAATATACTTCTCTGTATTACATTGTGGATACCAGACCCTGGTAATTGTTGAGGAATAAAAGATAATAACACAGATTAAACAATTAACAACTAACTTGCAAATTGTAAACAGAACTTAGACGTTTCGGTTCACCATGACCATTATCAAATAATGAATGAAAAAGAACAATGCTTTAATTTTCGTCGAAATGTTTAATATTCACTTGGGGCGCTAAACCCATAGGGATTATACAGCGCCTGGGGGAGGATGGAAGGAATTCAGGCTTAATTCAGGGAACTGGAGCACAGATACAATTCCCTAGATCAAGAGATAAGATTTTCTAATCACGTTAGGTATATCATTATCACGTATGTGTAAAGTCATCTGATAACATTACTAACCAGAGTTGTAGATAAATGTATTATTATAATTATTATTATTATTATTATTATTATTATAATCAAATAGAAGCGATAGATAAATGGAACAAGGTGACAAGTAGTGTTACTGAAGCAGCACTTTGCGGATCTTTAAGAATAGTTTAGATAGATGGGTAGTGGTAGTAGTGCCTACCTAGCAAGAGCCAAGAGGCCTATTGTCATGATTCTGTTAAGGTAAGATTTTGTTTGGATTTTTAACCCGGAAGGGTTAGCCACCCAGGATTACCCAAGAAAGTCAGTGCGTCATCGAGGAACTGTTTGTAATAGTGGTATTGAATCAATTCGAGTGGTATTGAATCAATTCGAGTGGTATTGAATCAATAACAACACTGCGACTAGCCGAGGATTCGAACCCATGTAGTTTTGGCCCTGCCTCGTGGTGAGCGAAAATCACATGACGCCTTAACCCACTGAATAACATAATCCTACAAGAACCAAGCACCCAGCCACGCTAGGTGTGTTACTCTTGGTCCGAGGACATACGGTGGTGTGGGTGCCTTTAAGCTAATTTCATTCTTATCCCCGTTTGGTGTACTAGCCTCCACAAGCAGTATATATAGTATTGTGACCACGAACGAGTGGTATTAAATCAATAACACTGCGACTGACCGAGGATTCGAACCCATGTAGTTTTGGCCCAGAACTGAAATTATTAGTTTTAACAGAACATAACAAATGTATAAATATCCCTGAGCGGGAGTATTTACTCACAGTAATAGCAGTCTGGTAAAGACGGACACGAAGCTTCACTACAGGGAACGTTGCTCGTGAACGTGACTTTGCTCACGTTCTGCAAATCTAGTAAACGCCTATGTTTTCTTAGGAGGATGAACTGGTTGAGCGTGAGCATCATATAACTCCACTTTACACAGTCACGTCTGCTTCCCTCAGTCTCTCACTGGTTCAGTTTACTAACAACAATATCCATTTTATTTCCTCATTTCCTATTTATCCTGTTTAACACACAATCATCCAATGTCTCCTGTGATCTCCAGTGCTAAACCAGGACACGTTGGAACTATATTCGATATTATTATTATTATTAAAAAGGGGAATATACAAGAGTATAGTGGTACCAACACTGTTATATGGGTGTGAAGCTTGGGTTTTAATATTGCAGCGAGGACAAGATAATGAGTTTTTTGTCGTGACTTTGTCACATGAATACTAGTGCTGTTCTTTGTGCTTAATTAACAATGTTTGTTTGTATGATATTGTCGAGAATATTGCAGTTTGCGATAGCTGCAGCGGCTGAGCCGAGGTATTGACACTGGGGGAGTGGGGGTCACAGCCAGTGACGTCACTGACCTAGATCTGGTGACGGACCATAAGGTTGTTAGGAAGAGCCGTACAGCAGCTGGGAGCGGGGCGGCTCCTCACTTAAAGACGCCCTCCTACCCAGCCTTACTCTTGTAACAAGATTACATAATGCCACACAGGAATCTACTTGGGGCTTAAATATTGCACCTGTAGTTATTCATGTCACAAGAGTACAATGACAACACATGTACGAACGGAAGACAGCCATCGTCAGACACAGCAATTGTTCTCTCATAGGTATTTACTGTATATCTAGTTTTTCTGTGTATCTCTTCATGTGCGTTTATACTGAGTCTCTGTATGGCTGTAAGGTGCACATCTCTGTCTGTACGTCTCCGTGACTAGATGCCCGTCTCTACCTGTGTCTGTATTTGTCTGGCTATATTTCTGGGGTTGATATTACAATTGTTCCATGGGTACGGGTCATCACACTACATATTCAGAAACGCTGGACAAACATATTTGTGATATAAAACTCAGTGATATATACACACCTTAAATTGCTCAGATCTATTATGTATATAGAATATGATGAATGCAGAAGTGGTGATGCTTATAGTCTATAATAGCATGAAACAAGCTGGTGACACTTATAAAATGTATAGCATGGGTGTATAGAAATAGGTGGTGCACCTTTGCCTAACATATAGCGAAGTCAGCCAATAGGAGTCCCGTGCCAAGATCAAGGTTAGTGATATAATATTGACAACCAGAGCCTTTGTGGCCTCCCACTCATCCACTCATCCTCCCTTCCTTAACCCACATAATACTCTCTCAACCCACTCGTCCTCCTTCAATCCACCTTCCCTCGTTCAACCAACATTGTTGAAATAATAATACCTATATATTACGGAGCCCCGTGGCCTGGTGGCAAAAGCTCTCGCTTCACACGGTGAGGGTCCGGGTTCGATTCCCGGCGAAGGGGTGGAAACATTGGACGTGTTTCCTTACACTGGTTGTCTATGTTCACTCATCAGTAAAATGGGTACCTGGGTGTTAGTCTACTGGTGTGGGTCGCATCCTGGGTCAAAACTGACCTAATTTGCGGGAAATGCTCAGCATAACAAGGGGTTTTCTATATAGTACTATGTCATTGATGTCGGCTATGGTCTGTACACCTTGTACATGTACTTGTAAATAAAGATATTATTATTATTTTTATTAACCCACCCTGAGCTGATGACACTTCAAATTTTCTTACCAAACCTCACATCTTCTCTACACCTACCCACTCACATCTTCTCTACACCTACCCACTCACATCTTCTCTACACCTACCCACTCACATCTTGTCTACACCTACCCACTCACATCTTCTCTACACCTACCCACTCACATCTTCTCTACACCTACCCACTCACATCTTCTCTACACCTACCCACTCACATCTTCTCTACACCTACCCACTCACATCTTCACTACACCTACCCACTCACATCTTCACTACACCTACCCACTCACATCTTCACTACACCTACCCACTCACATCTTCTCTACACCTACCCACTCACATCTTCTCTACACCTACCCACTCACATCTTCACTACACCTACCCACTCACATCTTCACTACACCTACCCACTCACATCTTCACTACACCTACCCACTCACATCTCTACACCTACCCACTCACATCTTCTCTACACCTACCCACTCACTCAACTACACCTACCCACTCACTCAACTAGACCTACCCACTCACTCAACTACACCTACCCACTCACTCAACTAGACCTACCCACTCACTCAACTACACCTACCCACTCACTCAACTACACCTACCCACTCACTCAACTACACCTACCCACTCACTCAACTACACCTACCCACTCACTCAACTAGACCTACCCACTCACTCAACTACACCTACCCACTCACTCAACTACACCTACCCACTCACTCAACTACACCTACCCACTCACTCAACTACACCTACCCACTCACTCAACTACACCTACCCACTCACTCAACTACACCTACCCACTCACTCAACTACACCTACCCACTCACTCAACTACACCTACCCACTCACTCAACTACACCTACCCACTCACTCAACTACACCTACCCACTCACTCAACTACACCTACCCACTCACTCAACTACACCTACCCACTCACTCAACACACCTACCCACTCACTCAACTACACCTACCCACTCACTCAACTAGGACTCTTCCGCCTGATTGCTCCCCACCGACCTACATACTGACCCGACACAGCAAATTACAATATGTCCCTCTAGCTCAGGTCACTGCTGTAAACAATTACGAACACCTGTGTCCGTGTTGCCACCACGTGAGCCATCATCACGAACACCTGTCCATAGTGGTACTGGCTGGTTAATTGCGTTTAAAGCCTATCGACTACACGAGTCTTAATTAAAGATATACCTTTAATGCATTTCGAGAATTTTCCACTCCCCCAGGCAGGGCCCTTGGCTAGGCTTGTCTAGTGCTCATCTGGTCAACCAGGCTGTTGCTGCTGGAGCCCTGCTGGCCCACATGCATCACAGCCTAGTTGATCCGGCAGAGGTACTGTCAAGTTACGTCTTGAAGACTTCTACACTTGTTCTACCAGTGTTTTTGATATCTTCTGGTAAGATGTTAAAAAGTCTGGGGCTACGGATGTCGATACGACGTTCTCTTATTGTGCTCACGGCGCTCCTACTTTTCACTAGGTTTATTTTACATTTCCTCCCATATCCCTCACTCCAGTGTGTTATGGCAGTGTGCAGATTTGAGACTAGACTCTGTACATACACATTCAGAATGTTTAGGTGTACCCAATACCATTAAAGCTTGCATGTACCCTGTACACTACCAGTCAAAACTATTTTATTCCCTAAAATAGGAATGAAGATAAACAGAGTATATACACAGAGACATACACTCTGTGTACATCCTGTTGTGTTGCCACCTCAGGATCACGTAAAGAATTATCGTCACTAGGAAAACACTGAACAAGGTTCACCATCCATGACAGGAATATATAAAGAACAATATTAGTTATAAATACAACTCACATTCTTTACTAAACCACTACCAATAATAGTTATGACAAAGACCATTATTAGTAATAGTTTGACCTGCTTATAAAATGTATGCTATTATTATTTATTATTATTATTCTTAGGGCACATACTACTCCTGACATGACCACTACATTAGGGTACATGTACTCCCTCACCTTCCCCACTAGACATGTACTCCGTCACCTTCCCCACTAGACATGTACTCCCTCACCTTCCCCACTAGACATGTACTCCGTCACCTTCCCCACTAGACATGTACTCCCTCACCTTCCCCACTAGACATGTACTCCGTCACCTTCCCCACTAGGGACATGTACTCCGTCACCTTCCCCACTAGGGACATGTACTCCGTCACCTTCCCCACTAGACATGTACTCCGTCACCTTCCCCACTAGGGACATGTACTCAGTCACCTTCCCCACTAGAGACATGTACTCCGTCACCTTCCCCACTAGAGACATGTACTCCGTCACCTTCCCCACTAGAGACATGTACTCCGTCATCTTCCCCACTAGAGACATGTACTCCGTCACCTTCCCCACTAGGGACATGTACTCCGTCACCTTCCCCACTAGAGACATGTACTCCCTCACCTTCCCCACTAGGGACATGTACTCCGTCACCTTCCCCACTTGAGACATGTACTCCGTCACCTTCCCCTCTAGACATGTACTCCGTCACCTTCCCCACTAGACATGTACTCCGTCACCTTCCCCACTAGACATGTACTCCGTCACCTTCCCCACTAGAGACATGTACTCCGTCACCTTCCCCACTAGACATGTACTCCGTCACCTTCCCCACTAGAGACATGTACTCCGTCACCTTCCCCACTAGGGACATGTACTCCGTCATCTTCCCCACTAGAGACATGTACTCCGTCACCTTCCCCACTAGAGACATGTACTCCGTCACCTTCCCCACTAGAGACATGTACTCCGTCACCATCCCCACTAGAGACATGTACTCCGTCACCTTCCCCACTAGAGACATGTACTCCGTCACCTTCCCCACTAGAGACATGTACTCCGTCACCTTCCCCACTAGAGACATGTACTCAGTCACCTTCCCCACTAGAGACATGTACTCCCTCACCTTCCCCACTAGAGACATGCACTCCCTCACCTTCCCCACTAGGGTACATATACTCCCTCACCTTCCCCGCCACTGTTACCAAGAGCCAGGCTTGAGAAGATAAAACATTGTCCGTGTTTATGGTAATACTAGCAAGTTTTATTTTTCCACCTGCCTACGTTATAATATAAACTGATTCTGTCTTTCTCTCTTACACAGGGTTTGACAAGGTTACGTTAAGGATCCCTAACTTTATTGACAAGCTATTTACAAGTTAAGGATTCCTAACTTTATTGACAAGCTAAGAGCTGTTACCTTCATCAGCTAATTTGAAAGCATTTTTATTGTTATGAAACATACAAGTAGGGAACAGGATAAAGTTGGAGCCATCTGTGGGTCAGCATTTTCATTTGATCAACTGACTTTATCTCGTTGACATCATAATGCTGTACGAATGTGTTGCAGACTCGAGTCATCCTGGGGATAAATGATCTCAGATGAAGTGATGTTCTGGAGAAGGTTACAGCCAGAGTGAAGTTGCTGCTTTCTGCCCGTCTTGTGGTATAAAAGCTTGCTTCTCGTTGTCCTCGAAGTGGAGCCAAATGTGGTGCTTTGACAATGTTGGCCTTGTACATGACAGTAAGGCCGCCCACATCCCTCCTGTGTTGAAGGCTCTGCTGAAATGACAGATCTATCCAAGATGGGTCCAGGTGAGAGATGAGACGTCTTGCTCTGTTCTCTACTCTGTCAAGCAGTAGCAGATGAGAGGGGGGGGGGGCAGGCAAACCAAGAAAGTGGAGCATACTCGAGGTGTCTCTGTCTCTCTTCCTCCCTCCCTCTTTATTGTATATATATATATATATATATATATATATATATATATATATATATATATATATATATATATATATATATATATATATATATATATATGAAATTTGTGAGCTAAGGGATGTTTACCAGAAGGCAGACAGGAAGACGAATGCTTATGGGTAGCTCAGCCTTGTGGTACCCTGTTTCAAAATAAAAATGACGTCAACGGAAGGTTGTCACGAATAGGGGCCAAGGCTTTCTTATCCCACCTCCTTATCCCAGAGAAACCTAACAATAAGGAAACTGGTCAGGGTGGTAAAGTATATATGTTTTGCAAATAACCCACATTTTGAGAGCAAACTACAAGTGAAAGTGTAGGTTATTTGTGACTTGCTCCAGCCACGGTGTTGTAGTGGTCTTTGTCCTTCGTAGTGTTACAATCTCTGTGCAATCCAAGAGAAGTTTGTTTCTCAGTTTTATAAGATATATTACATTATTCTTGACTGGTGGTTATATGCAGCTTGAATGACATGACTCTTGTGTAGCTCATAATCGATAGGCTTTAAATCCAATTAACCCAGCCTCCTGTACCTCAACCCAACCTAATATTATCATAGTCACCCACTAGGCTTTCCCCATTCCATTCCAACCCATCATTGTCTCAGCCCACCCAACCCTCGACCTGCCACTCCAATATCACACCAGCCCCATCCTAACATCACACCACCCCCATCCTAACCTCACACCAGCCCCATCCTAACCTCACCCAGCCCCATCCTAACCTCACACTGGCTCACCTCAAGTCAGGGTACGGAAGGTACACAGTTTTCAGGTCATGGTGGATGAGTCTCCAAAATAACTTTGTACCACATCCACTTACTCTACGATCAGCACTACACACCCACCTACACTACACACTCACCTACCCTACGATCAGCACTACACACCCACCTACACTACCATCACCACTACACACCCACCTACACTGCTTTCATAAGACCCATAACCATACAAACAACTACATTATTTTCATATGACTCATTACCACTCTCAAATACCCATCTACCCAACAACTGCTACCACTCCCACCTACATCACTACTGCCTTCACGGTGCCCCTTGGCCAAAGCTCTCGCTTCACACAGCGAGGATAAACATTGGGCGTGCTGCTTTACACTGGTTGTCTATGTTCACCCATCAGTAAAATGGGTACCTGGGAGTTAGTCGACTGGTGTGGGTCGCATCCTGGGACAAAACTGACTAATTTGCCCGAAATGCTCTGCATAACGAGGGGCTTTCTATATAGTAGTATGTCATTGATGACAGCTGGATATTAGAATCTACATTTTAGTGGGACGATTTCAGATCTATGGACACAGTCACAATACCGAGGATGGAAAATTTACTCAAAACTCCTCTGAAGGGCGGTTTTTTTTTATTGTTCTAGATTTTAGGATGGACATCAGAATCTGCATGTTACTGGGCTGATTCTAGATATCAGGATGGAGTAAATGACTCGCCTTCGTCCTCCTCTTCTATCACATAGTTAAGCAAATTCTTGGACAGGTTAGGTAAATTAATTTATTGTTTTACGTGGAATCCGTAAGTGCATTCCACTGCTTTCTTGGTGCTGAGACCAGGGAAGGTGAATCTTGGGTAACAGTTTTAACAAGCTTGATACACCATTAAGCTTCTTTCTACATTCTTTAAAGTGTAGCAAAGTTTGCATCCGGATCTCAAAGATTACTTAAGTGTTCATTTAGCAACTTGTTTGTAAATATTAGCTCTAGTAAACCTGTAATTTTCATCATTTATTTTCTCCCACTTTTAATTATCCTCGTGAGGCAGCGTTAAACCCGTAGGAGTTATACAGCGCCTGAGAGGTAATCAGGGTTCAGTTAAAAAAAAACTGATAGTTCCAGTTCCTCAGATCAAGAGCCCTTAACTGACATCAAGGCATCCTCCCCTTTCAAGGGAACTAATTCCTCAAATATTATCTACTCTGGGTATATTTTATTTTCCCACATGACAACTAATACCAAAGTTATTATATACATGTATAGTGTTTATTTATTCTGCATTATCAGACAAAAAATCGAATTTATGATTATTTCGCCTACTCTATAAATTTTGTTTGATATATTTGAAGAATTCCTGGAACTTCTGCCTTTCATAGTTCTCATAATGTGAATACGACGCTGGGTTGAAAAATGAAGTGTCAGCATTGGTATGCAGGTCGATCGCTAGTGGTGTGTGTGGGAGGGAGGGCAGTGCTAGGCTTCAAAGTGGCCGAATTGAAAATAATAATATCTTTATTTACTACAAGTACATGTACAAGGTATACAGGCCATAGTTGACATCAATGACATACTACTATATAGAAAGCCGCTTGTTATGCTGAGCATTTCGGGCAAATTAGGTCAGTTTTGTCCCAGGATGCGACCCACACCAGTCCACTAACACCCAGGTACCCATTTTACTGATGGGTGAACATAGACAACCGGTGTAAGGAAACACGTCCAATGTTTCCGCCCCTTAAAAAACTTTATTCATAGATCGAAGACATAGATCGTAGATGCTTATGAAGCATTTTTGCCTAAAGGCAGTGGAGCCTTTAGCTCACTACTAATAGATCAAGGTTTGATTCTCTGGCTGGCAAAGACATATGCGAAAGTTTACTAACACCTATGTTATTGTTCACCTTGCAATAAATAGGATCTGTGAGTTAGTCAACCGTTGTGGGTAGAGGTATACCTTACACACGGCTGGACTATATGCAATGAGTCGAGGCAGGATAACTGCTTAGTCTGTAAGTTCAACTCTTGTAAAAAATAACTAAATCTACCAATAGGTAGTAAAAGAAGTGTTACATTCAGCGCTCTAATAAAATGGCATATTCACTCACAGAAACGCAGGGTATGAACACACACATACATTCTTCCCTCTGCTTCTGAAGCAAGATATATTGTAGTCGTATCATGGTATGAAACCAAAAATCTTACTCCTTTACACTAGTAACCCTCAAAAATAAAGAGTAACAATGTCTTTTTTTCTTTTGCGCCAAAACAAATCTAGAAAACTACTCTTGTTAAAATCTACGTAATATAAAATGCCTTAATATATCTAATTTATCCAAGATATATTTCTATATTTCAGTTTTCTTTGAAGGGGGAAGAGTTTTGTGTCTGATGACACAAAATATTTATTTTCTTAGTATTATGGGTTATATCTCTATATGAAAATAAACAATGAAAAGGAAGTTTGGCAGATGCAAGGGCAGAAGCCTTGCATGAATCACTTTAAAGGTGAGTCAAGTGTTTCATTATCAAGGACAGACTGGAGAAGAAAGATCAGTGATAAAAAGAGAAACGTGATATAAAGAGCGGGGAAGGTTAAGCTTCAAGGAAAATTACAGTAGGAATCGAAGACTTCCGCTGACGTAACAAGACGGAATTCTACGAAATGACGGTTGAGCTGCAGTGTTTGTGGTTTCAGAGGGATTAGTTGATTTTTTTCATTAACACATCGGCCGTTTCCCACTAAGGCAGGGTGGCCCGAAAAAGAAAAACTTTCATCATCACTCACTCCATCACTGTCTTGCCAGAGGCGTGCTTACACTACAGTTATAAAACTGCAACATTAACACCCCTCCTTCAGAGTGCCGGCACTGTACATCTGCTATTATTACAGTTCACCTTCCAGTAACTCTTAATAATGACACTGTTCTACCAAATGACGACCCTTCACTGGCTCCTGAGGGAGAACGAATTACAACAAATGATGTGGCAGGAGCTGCTAGGTTACAGCGCCATTCTTGCTTCTCAAAAAAGCAACGTTCTATTCCATATATATTAAAAACAAAAGAAGTCTTAGGGCTTTCAAGACAGGATATTATTTTGCTTTTGGTGGCACTTATAAACTCCCGATCAGAACGCTAATTAATTTTCAAACAATTAGTTAAGATGCAACTCTTCTCAGTACCCATGGAAGTATATTGATAAGTGCTATTGCCTTTAAATCAAATTCCTTTATTATATTTTAACCCTAAAATTTGTTCCCAAAGTGGCCACACTATGGTAAACTTTCCTGCTTCAGTAGAATGTCTCATTTATTATACACGAGTGTTGTGTCTATAGTGATGAGGCTTTCTCAAGATCATATGGAAACAATAACTAAAAAGACAATACCGTGACTGGAACAATACACACAACCCGCACATAGAAGAGAGGAGCTTACGTCGACGTTTCGGTCCGACTTGGACCGTCTCGGACCGAAACGTCGTCGTAAGCTCCTCTCTGCTATGTGCGGGTTGTGTGTATCATATGGAAACAGCAAAAAATAAAAATGCGTAAACATTATCTCCAGAAGGGTAACTAAAACAAAAATGACGGCACCACATAATCCTAAAGAAAGAACACTCAAGAAGCATATTTTTCCTAATAGTGGTCAACCGTCAAGGACACAGAACAAAGACAACGTTATCACTGTAATAAAAAAAAACCCAGATACTGACGTCAATAGTGATGGCCTTCCTAGGATAATGACATCCTTTTATTATTATTACATATTATTATTATTATTATTATTATTATTATTATTATTATTATTATTATTAATTGAATTTTACATTTTGCCGACACGCATTTCATATCTACTCTATAGTAATACTGAATGGACTATATTTTTTTAATTTCGTTTCATCATTTTAAAGTACGTATTGGAAAAACAGGAGACGGCCATGCAAAGACGGGGACGCAGCATTTACCTGGAGTTTACCTGGAGAGAATTCCAGGGGTCAACGCCCCCGCATGTGAAGGGAAAGGGAAGATTATTATTATATTCAAGGGGGAAGCGCTAAGCCCGTAGGATTATACAGCGCCTGTGGGGAAGATGTGGAAAGTATTCAGGCTTAATTCAGGGAACTGGAGCACAGATCTAATTCTCTAGATCAGGAGCCCCTCCCTCACCAGCGTCAAGGAACCTTCCCTGAGGGGAAGGGGAAGAAGAGAAAGGGGCAATTAGGGGTAAGTAAAAGGAGGGGCAAGCTGGGTAGAGGATTCAAGGGTAAAAGGAAGTGACTTTTTTCACTATCAATTAACATTTTGAGTGTGGTCATCGCCCAGGAGAGGTGAAGATGCGAAGGGAGATTGACGAAGAGAGAGATGACCAGAAAGATACATAATCTACACCTGGAAAATCCTTGAGGAACTAGTCCCAAATTTGCACACGGATATCACTCCCTACGAAAGCAAGAAACTCGGCAGGCGTTCATCATCCCCCCAATGAAAAGCAGGGGTGCCATGAGTACAGTGAGAGACAACATAATAAGTGTCAGGTTACAAGACTGTTTAACTGCTTCCCAGCATACATAAGAGGATTATCAATAGACTCCTGGCTGTCTTCAGGAGGGAGCTGTACAGGCACCTAGTCGACCAGTACAGTTGAAATATGAGTGTTTTATATGACTCACGAAATCCTATGGTGTAGAAATATACCTAGTTGGATGAATCTTATTGAAGCTAGCTGGCCCAGTGGCTTACGCGACGGTCTGGAGTTTTGAGACTCTGACCGCGGGTTCATACCCCACCCGTGGTATGGTTTGAGTGTTTTACATCAGCGCGCGGTGGCTGCCCGTTTTCTGTTTGCACGACAGACCATACATATTAGGTTAATGGAAACCATGCCACGGGTGGGAATTGAACTCGTGGCAAGTGAATCGTAAAACTCTAGGCTAATATATATGTATAATCTCTGATATACTATATGTCTAATCTCTTTCTGAAGTTACTCAAGCCATTACTTTCATAGTTTTCCATTGTAACCTACCTTAATCTAACTTAAAAATATACTACAAACTCTTTGTCAACAAGTGACACATTAGGAGGATGGGTTGACGATAATGGACGGCCTTTTTTTTTAGAGAGAAAATAGGTGGCGGGAGGGTCGTTCGTTAGTAGGGGTGGAGGGACGAGTGGTAGAGTGGAGGGACTAGGGTGGTTGTAGCGTGGAAGGGGCTAGA
>WNWK01007046.1:0-98364 GCA_009830355.1 Cherax destructor
GAGGTCAATGTGTGGTGTGAATATAATCAGAGAATTCGGAGTTTGGAAATTAGGGAGGTGCGGGATTACCAAAACGATTGTCCAGAGAGCTGAGGAGGGTTGTTGAGGTGGTTTGGACATGTGGGAGAGAATGGAACGAGACAGAGTGACTTCGAGGTGTATAAATCTGTAGTGGAGGAAGGCGGGGTAGGGGTCGGCCTAGGAAAGGGTGGAAGGAGGGGTAAAGGAAGTTTTGTGTGCGAGGGGCTTGGACTTCCAGCAAGCATGTGTGAGCGTATTTGATAGGAGTGAATGGAGGCATATGGTTTTTAATACTTGACGTGCTGTTGGAGTGTGAGCAAAGTAACATTTATGAAGGGATTCAGGAAACCGGCAGGCCGGACTTGAGTTCTGGAGATGGGAAGTACAGTGCCGGCACTCTGAAGGAGGAGTGTTAATGTTGCAGTTTTATAACTGTAGTGTAAAGCACCCCTCTGGCAAGACAGTGATGGAGTGAATGATGATGAAAGTTTTTCTTTTCGGGCCACCCTGCCTTGGTGGGAATCGGCCGATGTGTTAATAAAAAAAATATATATATATATATATATATATATATATATATATATATATATATATATTTTTTGTCGTACTGAATAGGTAAAATTGGTCAATTAACAAGAACTCATTTAAAATTAAATCATTTCTAAAAAAAAATCTTGTACGTTTAAAGATATTTTTTTTCATTTATGTTTATGTAAAAATTTATGATTTTGCACCAAAAGAACCTTAAGAAACTTACCTAACGTTATTATAACAAGCGCAATTTAATTTAGCCTAATCCAACTAAATATATTTTATATAAATTTATAATATACACAATGAAATATAATTTTTTCGTTAGGTTCAGAATGACTTTTGCGAAATTATTGCATACACAAATTTTCGCTTGCCTTATTAGGGAAGAAGTGCATTACTATTCAAGCCAATATAGCAAGTTTTACCTATTCGGCACGACATAGGTATTCTAGTATTAAATATATACATATATATATATATATATATATATATATATATATATATATATATATATATATATATATTCTCCCCTCTTAAAACTGTCTATTTATTCCCTTTCTCTTAACACTATCTATTCCCTCTCTATTCTTTAGTAATACCGTAGAAGTGAGTCGTTAGCTGATGGAGAATGGAAAGTAAACTCCATTTTCTCTTCGTTAGTGAGACACGATTTACAGAGGAGGAATCGTATTTACTCCATCCGATTAAAATGTGCTGGGGAAGGGACGGGGAGGAGACTAAGGGGAGGAGACTAAGAGAAGGGGTGGGGAGGAAAGAGGACGGTTGGGGAGGGAGGAGGAGAGAACGAGGAAGGGAGGGACGATGAGAAGAAAGAGGATGGGTAAGGAGGAAGGAGTGGAAGAGAAGGGAAAAGAGTGGGGGATAGGACAGAGAGGGGAGATATAAAGCCAGAGGGGACAGGGGGAAAGAGGGAGGGAGAGGAAAAGGGGAAGAGAAGAGTTAAAAAAAACCTCACCAATTAAAGCAAATTGAATCGTTAACCAAGATTTCAGGTAAGTGGGTGCAACGTTGGGTCTGCTACAGCAAGGACCTCGGGTGGAGCCCCTGTTCATTCTTCTGTTTATTCATAGTCAGTCACTCATTACGATTTATCTTGGGGTTTATGGGAACACTCATCAAAGAGTCAGCAGCTCTATAAGTTACACAGAGAGGAGCAGGAGCACCCATAAGCAGGTGCGTTATGTGTAGAGAGTGTTAGTGGGTAAGTGCTATGGTATCTACATTCTTTAATAAATCTGGCAGGTATTATTTCATCTGGTCGACTTCATCTGTTAATGCTTAGCTTCAAGTATTTTATTATATATTAAAGTTGCTTATTTTGTCGTTGTCAGGCTCTGAAAACTTTTGTCCCTTGGGAACCTTAGTTCAGCTGTGAATGTTGCAACAAGGAGAAGGCTGGAGGCAGTGGAGATGTCATGTCTGAGGGCAATGTGTGGTGTGAATATAATGCAGAGAATCCGTAGTTTGGAGATTAGGAGGAGGAGGTGTGGGATTACCAAAACTATTATCCAGAGAGCTGAGGAGGGGTTGTTGAGGTGGTTTGGACATATAAAAAGGATGGAGCAAAATAGAATGACTTCGAGAGTGTATAAATCTGTAGTGGAGGGAAGGCGGGGTAGGGGTCTGCCTAGAAAAGGTTGTAGGGAGGGGGTAAAGGAGGTTTTGTGTGCGAGGGGCTTGGACTTCCAGCAAGCGTGTGTGTGCGTGTTAGATAGGAGCGAATGGAGAAAAATGGTTTTTAGGACTTGACGTGCTGTTGGAGTGTGAGCAATGTAACATTTATGAAGGGTTTCAGGGAAACCGGCAGGCCGGACTTGATTCCTGGAGATGGGAAGTACAGTGCCGGCACTCTGAAGGAGGGGTGTTAATGTTGCAGTTTTGTAGCTGTAGTGTAAGCACGCCTCTGGCAAGACAGTGATGGAGTGAATGATGATGAAAGTTTTTCTTTGTCGGGCCACCCTGCCTTGGTGGGAGGCGGCCGATGTGTTAATAAATAAATAAATAAATAAATATTGTTATTCCCTTATCGCAAGTTAAAGGTCCTACCGCTACTATTATCTTCCCTTCCCCTGAAGTATTTGAAGAATTCTTTTAGATTACCTTTGATGTTTAATGCGATTCATCTTTCAAATTCTTGTTTGACATTTCTGATAACTTTTTGCTTTCTCTCCGTAACGTTATGTCGCTAGCGTGGTCATGGAGGTTACCAGTCACTTCAAATTTCTTGTATGAATTACGTTCTTTGCCTGTGATCTCACCTAGATCTCTCGTCATCGAGCTTGACTTCCTTTAATCTTCTTTCTTTTTTATGTTTGTTATTATGTTATTCTTTACATTATATCTTTACATTATGTGTATTTAATAGTTCGATCCAGTTAACATTATTAATATCTCAGCACATCTTATCATAGTTGCTCCACATGTAACTGGGAGCCATCGTAGCGTTATCCTGGATCTCGAAGTTCGTGTTTATTGTGAATCGAATGTTGTTGTGGTCGCTGCTTCCCGGTCTCTCTCATCTCGCGTGACTATAAGATCACACTCTGTGGTCACAACCAGATCAAAATATTGTTGCCGCGAGTAGTAGAAGTGACGGTTTTAGTTAGAAAGTTGTCCTGTTTAGGCTGGCGGCCGCCTGGTCCCCTGGCAGAGTATCCCAGTTTATGCTTGTCACATTAACGCTGCCAACTAATATTGCCCATTTGTTCATATAAAGTGACCTAATTTTGTCATACAAACGAGCGCCAACCTTCTGATTTGGTTAGAGGGACGATATACTACACAGAATATAATTTTCTTTGTTCCCATTAGTTAGGAATTCAACATACACTGATTCTACTACGCCATGCTTCTGAATTTCTGTTGCATGCAGTTCATGTGTGTGAGACAGAGAGCGAGAAGGAGAGGGAGACGAGAGAGAGGAGAGAGAGAGAGGAGAGAGAGAGAGAGAGAGAGAGAGAGAGAGAGAGAGGAGAGAGAGAGAGAGAATGAGAATTTGAGGGAAGGGGGAAGTCATTATAAAGGCTAGAAGAAACATTAACAGACCATAAGCATCGGTAACAATGGTAGCAAGTAACATAATGGAGGAGGAGGTCAGCGTGCTGGCTCCGTGTGCTGGCTCTGTGCGCTCCCCCGCGTCCTGGCTCCGAGTGCTGGCTCTGTGCGCTCCCCAGTGTCCTGGCTCTGTGCGCTCCCCCGCGTCCTGGCTCCGAGTGCTGGCTCTGTGCGCTCCCCAGTGTCCTGGCTCAGTGCGCTCCCCCGCGTCCTGGCTCCGAGTGCTGGCTCTGTGCGCTCCCCAGTGTCCTGGCTCTGTGCGCTCCCCCGCGTCCTGGCTCCGAGTGCTGGCTCTGTGCGCTCCCCAGTGTGCTGGCTCTGTGCGCTCCCCCGCGTCCTGGCTCCGAGTGCTGGCTCTGTGCGCTTCCCAGTGTCCTGGCTCAGTGCGCTCCCCCGCGTCCTGGCTCCGAGTGCTGGCTCTGTGCGCTCCCCAGTGTCCTGGCTCTGTGCGCTCCCCCGCGTCCTGGCTCCGAGTGCTGGCTCTGTGCGCTCCCCAGTGTCCTGGCTCTGTGCGCTCCCCCGCGTCCTGGCTCCGAGTGCTGGCTCTGTGCGCTCCCCAGTGTCCTGGCTCAGTGCGCTCCCCCGCGTCCTGGCTCCGAGTGCTGGCTCTGTGCGCTCCCCAGTGTCCTGGCTCTGTGCGCTCCCCGCGTCCTGGCTCCGAGTGCTGGCTCTGTGCGCTCCCCAGTGTCCTGGCTCTGTGCGCTCCCCACGTCCTGGCTCCGAGTGCTGGCTCTGTGCGCTCCCCAGTGTCCTGGCTCTGTGCGCTCCCCCACGTCCTGGCTCCGAGTGCTGGCTCCGCGCGCTCCTCCGCGTCCTGGCTCCGTGTGCTGGCTCCGCGCGCTCCTCCGCGTCCTGGCTCTGTGTGCTGGCTCCGCGCGCTCCTCCGCGTCCTGGCTCTGTGTGCTGGCTCCGCGCGCTCCTCCGCGTCCTGGCTCTGTGTGCTGGCTCCGCGCGCTCCCCCACGTCCTGGCTCCGCGCGCTCCTCCGCGTCCTGGCTCCGCGCGCTCCTCCGCGTCCTGGCTCCGCGCTCCTCCGCGTCCTGGCTCCGAGTGCTGGCTCTGTGCGCTCCCCCGTGTCCCGGCTCTGTGCACTCCCCCACGTCCTGGCTGTGTGTGCTGGCTCCGCGCGCTCCCCCACGTCCTGGCTCTGTGTGCTGGCTCTGTGCGCTCCCCTGTGTCCCAGCTCTGTGCACTACCCCACGTCCTGGCTCTGTGTGCTGGCTCTGTGCACTCCCCCACGTCATGGCTCTGTGTGCTGGCTCCGCGCGCTCCCCCACGTCCTGGCTCTGTGTGCTGGCTCTGTGCGCTCCCCCGTGTCCTGGCTCTGTGTGCTGGCTCTGTGCACTCCCTCACGTCCTGGCTCTGTGTGCTGGCTCTGTGCACTCCCCCACGTCCTGGCTCTGTGTGCTGGCTCCGCGCGCTCCCCCACGTCCTGGCTCTGTGTGCTGGCTCTGTGGGCTCCCCCGTGTCCCGGCTCTGTGCACTCCCCCACGTCCTGGCTCTGTGTGCTGGCTCTGTGCACTCCCCCACGTCCTGGCTCTGTGTGCTGGCTCCGCGCGCTCCCCACGCCCTGGCTCTGTGTGCTGGCTCTGTGTGCTGGCTCTGTGCGCTCCCCCGTGTCCTGGCTCTGTGCACTCCCCCACGTCCTGGCTGTGTGTGCTGGCTCTGTGCACTCCCCCACGTCCTGGCTCTGTGTGCTGGCTCCGCGCGCTCCCCCACGTCCTGGCTCTGTGTGCTGGCTCTGTGCGCTCCCCCGTGTCCCGGCTCTGTGCACTCCCCCACGTCCTGGCTCTGTGTGCTGGCTCTGTGCACTCCCCCACGTCCTGGCTCTGTGTCCTGGCTCTGTGCGCTCCCCCGCGTCCTGGCTCTGTGTGCTGGCTCCCGCGCTCCCCCGCGTCCTGGCTCCGTGTGCTGGCTCCCGCGCTCCCCCGCGTCCTGGCTCCGCGCGCTCCCCCGCGTCCTGGCTCTGTGTGCTGGCTCCGCGCGCTTCCCCGCGTCCTGGCTCTGTGTGCTGGCTCCGCGCGCTCCCCCGCGTCCTGGCTCCGTGTGCTAGTGTGATGGGTCCAGACTTGAGGCATTATCATCAGCGCTTTACGGCAATTTTATGTGGGCAAAATTGAGCTATTAGCAACGGGGCAATCTCGAAATCATTTGTTCTTGCTTGCTGTCTACCATTTTCCCTGCCTGTAATTCTGTCTACCATGTTCCCTGCCTGTCATTCTGTCTAAAATGTTCCCTGCCTGTCATTCTGTCTAAAATGTTCCCTGCCTGTCATTCTGTCTAAAATGTTCCCTGCCTGTCATTCTGTCTAAAATGTTCCCTGCCTGTCATTCTGTCTACCATGTTCCCTGCCTGTCATTCTGTCTACCATGTTCCCTGCCTGTCATTCTGTCTACCATGTTCCCTGTCTGCCAGTCTACCATATTCCCTGTCTGCCAGTCTACCATATTCCCTGTCTGTCAGTCAACCATATTCAAAGTCTGTCAGTCTACCATGTTCCCTGTCTGTCAGTCTACCATGTTCCCTGCCTGTCATTCTGTCTACCATGTTCCCTGCCTGTCATTCTGTCTACCATGTTCCCTGCCTGTCATTCTGTCTACCATGTTCCCTGTCTGTCAGTCTACCATGTTCCCTGCCTGTCATTCTGTCTAAAAATGCTTCTTGCTTGTCATTCTGCTTACCATGTTCCCTGCCTGTCACTTTGTCAACTATGTTCCCTGCCTGTCATTCTGTCTACCATGTTCCCTGTCTACCATTCTAGCTATTACGTCCCCTGCCTACCAATCTACCTACTACGACCTCTGCCTACCTAACATTCAATCTACTACGACATCTGCCTGCTTACCATTCTACTTTCTACGACTCCTGCCTGCCTACCATTCTACCTACTACGACCCCTGCCCACTATTTTGTCTGCCAGCCCCCCTAACTACCATTCTATCTACTACGACCCCTGCCTGCCCACCCACCATTCTATCTACCACGACCCCTGCCCACCAGCGTGGTACTGGTAATAATACAACGGAGGGCAGTTCTGTTTTAATTAAAACACAAACCAATTACAGGATAAATAGAGCATGAATTTTTATTGTTTTAACTAACATTCAGCCTCTTCAGTGCTGAGCTCATCATTCTCCACCCCTCAGCCCATCATTCTTCAGCCTCACCACCATTCATCATTCTTCACCCATCCCGATCATTCTCCATCCATCACCACCCCACCATTCTCCCTTTCACCACCCATCATTCCCCACTTTCACCCTCCCATCATGCTTCACCAAAACAGCCCATCATTCTTCACGCTAAGACGACATCATACTTCACCCTCACCCCATCGTTCTCCACCTCATGCAACTCCATCCTCATCATTCTTCATCCCACCCCACCACCGCTATCATTCCCCACCTAACAAGCCATCATTCTCCACTCTATCATTCTTTACCCCACCGCATATCCTTCACCAAACCGCTCATCATTCTCCACTACACCACCCTATCATTCACCTCACCACCTAATCATTCTCCGCCCTACCCATTCTCACGTACTACTGCCACTCTGAACCAGTGTACAGGACTCTGAACCACCAGTGGTCCAGGACTCTCTGAACCACCAGTGGTACCAGGACTCTCTGAACCACCAGTGGTACCAGGACTCTCTGAACCACCAGTGGTACCAGGACTCTCTGAACCACCAGTGGTACCAGGACTCTCTGAACCACCAGTGGTACCAGGACTCTCTGAACCACCAGTGGTACCAGGACTCTCTGAACCACCAGTGGTACCAGGACTCTCTGAACCACCAGTGGTACCAGGATCTCTGAACCACCAGTGGTACCAGGACTCTCTGAACCACCAGTGGTACCAGGACTCTGAACCACCAGTGGTACCAGGACTCTCTGAACCACCAGTGGTACCAGGACTCTCTGAACCACCAGTGGTACCAGGACTCTCTGAACCACCAGTGGTACCAGGACTCTCTGAACCACCAGTGGTACCAGGACTCTCTGAACCACCAGTGGTACCAGGACTTCTGAACCACCAGTGGTACCAGGACTCTCTGAACCACCAGTGGTACCAGGACTCTCTGAACCACCAGTGGTACCAGGACTCTCTGAACCACCAGTGGTACCAGGACTCTCTGAACCACCAGTGGTACCAGGACTCTCTGAACCACCAGTGGTACCAGGACTCTCTGAACCACCAGTGGTACCAGGACTCTCTGAACCACCAGTGGTACCAGGACTCTCTGAACCACCAGTGGTACCAGGACTCTCTGTACCACCAGTGGTACCAGACCTCTCTGAACCACCAATGTAGCCATAGCTCTATGAGCTACTAGTAGTACCATGACTATGAACCGACAGTGATACCATGACTGAACCGTCAATGGTACCATGTCTGCGAATCACCAGAGGTACGAAAGAACCACCAGAGGTACAAAATAACCACCAGAGGTACAAAATAACCACCAGAGGTACAAAAGAACCACCAGAGGTACATAAGAACCACCCAAGGTACAAAATGAGCAGCCAAATTTACGATTAAGAAAGTTGCAATGATAAAGGGTAACCTTGCCAGACAACTGTCCCAATGTACCTGCAGTTAGCCAGTAACAATGTTGCACTGCAGGGAGGCTGCAAGAGATGGAGATGAAGATAATTTTCTCTTCATTTCTTTCATTATATCCTCCCCTTACCCCCTTGTCATCTCCCCTCCCTATATGCCCTTCATTATCTCATCTCCCTCATTTACGCTCTTCTTCCCATACCCTCTCCCTCACCTCTCCCTATAAATCATTTTCTCCCTCTCCTTGTCTCCTCTTCCTCATTTATCACTTGCCATTCCTATTCTCCCCTCTGCCTATTTATCTTCGTCTCTTTCCACCCACGCCCCTATCTAATTGTATTCTGTGACCTCCCTATTCTACCTATCGTCGTGTTCTTTTACCTATTCGTATTCTACCATTCTCGTGTACATCCACCTACCTATCCTCGTCTTCATCCACCTCATCAATCCATCCCAACGGCCCATCCATCCATCCACTTCATCCATCATCCTCACATCCATCCACTCCATTAATCCCTCCATCCATCCGTTGATCTAACTATCAATTTAGCAAATCCATCCGTCATGTATCACTACTGAGGCCTGGTCACAGACCGGGCCGCGGGGGCGTTGACCCCTGGAATTCTCTCCAGGTAAACTTTTCCCCTCCTCCACAATAACACCCCACAACAACATCCGTCTGTCCCCTCCTCCACAATAACACCCCATAACAACATCCCTGTCCTCCACAATAACACCCCACAACAACATCCCTGTCTCTCCTCCACAATAAGACATTACTTCCCCCTCCCTACAACATCCCTGCCTCCCTTCCCCCACAATACCATTCTTGCCTACCTCCCCACAATAACTCCCTTGCCTCACCTCCCCAACAATAACACTCCTGTTTCCCCTCCCACAATAAAAACCCTACCTCCCCTCCCACACAATAAAAACCCTACCTCCCCTCCCACACAATAAAAACCCTACCTCCCCTTCCCAATAACAACACCCCTGTCTATCCTCCCAACAAAAACACCCTTGCCTATCCTCACCAACAATAACACCCCTGCCTCCCCAACAATAACACCCTGCCTCCCCAACAATAACACCCTGCCTCCCCAACAATAACACCCTGCCTCCCCAACAATAACACCCTGCCTCCCCAACAATAACACCCCTGCCTCCATCTAATCACATAAGATCAGGCGACGACAGCATCTAGCGAGGCGCTAGTGGGTCGGTGTAGTAGACTACCTGAGATAGTGGTACTTATAATAATAATAATAATAATAATAATAATAATAATAATAATAATATCTTTATTTACTACATGTACAAGGTATACAGGCCTAGCTGACATCAATGACATACTACTATATAGAAAGTCCCTTGTTAAGCAGAGCATTTCGGGTAAAGTAGGTCATTGTCCCAGGATGCGACCCACACCAGTCGACTAACACCCAGGTACCCATTTTACTGATGGGTGAACATAGACAACCGGTGTAAAGAAACACGCCCAATGTTTCTACCAGCGCTGGGAATCGAACGCAGACCCTCGCCGTGTGAAGCGAGAGCTTTAGCGATCAGGCCACGGTTGTAATGATAGTGATAGTAACGGTAGTGGCAGTTGTGATAGTGGTAGTTGTGGTGGTAGTGGTAATTGGCTGTGTGTAGTTAGTGGATGGTTAGGTGGTTGTTGGTACTGGTTGGTTTTCTCTGGTTGGTGGTGGTGGTGGAGGTGGAAGTGATTGTAGTTTGAAGTGTGTGATTGGTGATGGTGATTGGCTTTCTGTGGCTTATGGTGGTGGTTGGGTGTGTATAGTTGTGTGTGGTTCGTGGTTGTGTGTGGTTGTTTGTAGCTGATGGCTGGTTTTGTGTGGCCGTTTGTAGTTGATGGCTGATTGGTGGTGATGGTTGGATGTATGGTTGTGTGTAGTTCGTGGTTGATTGAGTAGTTGGTGGTGGGTGGTTGTGTGGAGCTGGTGATCGTACAAGTCAGCTTCACCTTCCACTTCAACTGCTTGTGTTGTCACCAAAAATAAAACTCAGTTGAGCTGACTGGTGTCTGACGAATTTCTGACCACAATGGAACAGTCAATACACAAATAACCCGCACTTAACAGACTGAAACTTATAATAACGTTTCGGACCGACTTGGGTGTGACTAGTTAATAGTCCAAGTCGGACCGAAATGTTCCTGGAATCTACTTCCAGGTAGACTCCAGTTACGATCATCTATACCTAGAGAGATTACTCAGTGGGTTAGACAAAGGCATGACTTGAAGACCATATATGAAGTAGCTGATGTAATCCTTCCTTACCAAGTGTAACACTGACAACTCTCTGATGACAGAGTATCAAAGTTGTCAGTGATGATACTGATGACTTTATATTATCTGCCCACTACCATGCAGAGTGACAGCTGATAAAGCCTAGTTGGAAACTTATGCCAATAGATTACCAGACATCACTAAGAGACGTCAGTGAGAGCAATACATTACCAGAAGTCATTAACAGTAATATATGAAGAGACATCATTGAAAAACGTCACAGAGTAATTCAGCACCAGACGTCACTGGGAGACGTCACTGAGAGTAATACATAAAGACATCATAAAGTAATACTGTACTAGATGTCACTGCAAGACTAACAGGTGGGATAAAGACTTCTCAAATCGGGGTCTTAGGTCGTTTGTTTCACGTTAAAGCCTTCATTAGGCAAACTGCCCCGTTGGAGTGCAATGGTCTGTTTCTGTTCCGTTTGTATAACTTCGTAAAAGAAGTAAGAATTGGATAGCAGCAAAAGGGAAGGGTAGGATAAGAACAAGAGGGACGAAAAGGATAAAAGCTGGAGGGAAGAACAAGAGAGAACCGAGGATACACAAGGAGAAAATAAGACGGGTACAATTCTGAAGAGAAGAATAACGGAGACATGACAGAAGAAGACTGAAATGAGGGGATAAGAAAGGGGAGAAAAGCAGAGAAAGGAAAGGAAAGCACAGACAAAATGTCTGACGCTTCATCAAGGATGTCTCCTCCCCAAAGGTGCCTCCTCGTCTGGTAGGTCTCCAAACAGGCACGTCTTTGAGGTCGAATCAGGGAGGCCGGGTCTGAGAAATCACTGTCTGGAGGTTACGTCAGGGAGGTCGGGACTAGGAGGTCAGTGTACGAGAGGTTGGATCAGGGAGGTCGAGTCTAGGAGACCAGTGTCTGGATGTTGGGTCATGAAGGTCGAGTTTGGAATCTGTAATGCACACCTTAGCGTGTGCAGACCCAGGGTCACCCATCCAACTATTTGCCACCGTCAGCCACCACCCTTTAGGATCACTCCCCGGGTCTCCTGGCAACATGGTGAGGGGAGTAGGACTCCTGATGAGAAGGGAGAGGGGAGAGTTCGAATGAAGGATGGGGAGAGGCTGGTAGAAGATAGGTGAGTTTGGTGGGAAGTAGTGGGAAGTGGCGAGCAGTAAGATGGGTGATAGCTGGTGAGTGGGCGCTGTATGCCCACCTGATAGTTGGTGGGTTCGCTGTATGCCCACCTGATAGCTTGTGGGTGGGTGGGCTCTGTATACCCACCTGACAGCTGGCGGGTTGGCACTGTATGCCCACCTGACAGTTGGTGGGTGGGCGATGTATGCCCACCTATGGTCTCGACCCACCTCCCAGACAATATCCTACACGGGTATTTTAAAGCACACCCCACAGAACATCTCCCACAGGTGGCACCCCACAGAACATCTCCCACAGGTGGCGCCCCACAGAACATCTCCCACAGGTGGCGCCCCACAGAACATCTCCCACAGGTGGCGCCCCACAGAACATCTCCCACAGGTGGCGCCCCATAAAAACATCTCCTACAGGTGGCGCCCCACAGAACATCTCCCACAGGTGGCGCCCCACAGAACATCTCCCACAGGTGGCGCCCCACAGAACATCTCCCACAGGTGGCGCACCACAGAACATCTCCCACAGGTGGCGCCCCACAGAACATCTTCCACAGGTGGCACCCCAAAGTTAGCATCCCAAAGGCAATCTCCCATCACTAAGGAAGACGTAGAAAGCGAAGAAAGGCAGAGGAAAGGAGCGCAAGTAGTGAAAATGAAGGATGGCAGATGGACAGGAAGGTGGAGAAATATGAAGGAAGGAGGAATAAGAAAAGAGAAAAGGGGAAATGGAGAGGCCAAGAGAAGGTGGAGTGGAATGAGGTTGCACAGGAAGACTGAATTACCTCAATTATGGCAGTCATTGTTGTTAATGTGACTTGGTCATCACTGCCACAACCACCACACCACCGCAACCACCACTACCACCATCACCACCGCAACCACCACTACCACCATTACTACCGCAACCACCACTATCACCATCGCAACCACCATCACCAGCATTACAACCATCGCCACCGCAACCACCACTACCGCAACCAACAATACCACCATCACCACCGTAACTACGCGTGCGTGCGTATGTGAGGCACAGTTCCTGGCCTTGCAACTTGCCTCTTGTTGGGTATATCCCCCTCTTAGTCTTATGGGCCCAATCACACCTGCTCTTAAAACTATGTATGGAGTCTGCCTCCACTACTACTTAGTCTAGGTCACTCCATCTCATGAACACACTCAGGCTGAAGAAATAATTCCTGATATTCCTGTGACTCGTCTGTGCTTTAAATATCAGCTTTGCTCTCGCGTACCTGTTTTCCGCCTCTCGAAGTCTATCGTTGTCCACCCTATTAAGTCTTATGAGTATTTTGTATGTCCTTATCATGTCTTCCCCGGTTCTTCTATCCTCCAACACTGTCAGGGTCAGTTCCTTCAGCCACTCCTCATAGCTCATTTTCATTAGCTCCAGAACTAGTTCTATTGCATACCTTAGCACTTTCTCCAGTTTCTTGACAGGTGACTTCCATGCTGGTGCTGCATACTTCAAGATGAGCCTGATATTATGTCATATACAGAGGTTATTCAGTTGATGTACCCTTCTAGAGATATCCTCAGCATAATGTTCACCCTAGTTCTTTCTCCTTAGAGTGATGTTTGCAGCCTCTATCTCGTCTATACCTCAAAAGGAAACAAAATAATAAAAACATCCTACGTCATTTGTCTTGTCTGTTAGAGTATTGTACAACCCTAACCCGCAGGACAAATGAGAAGTACACAAGTATACTAGTAAACTAATGGTTCCTGCTCCAGTGCTTTCCTCTTTAGCTCGTGTCTCTTAGTCATGTATATAGGGTTTCCAATATTGAGTTGAAATGAGTTCGATCTCAAGCTTTCTGCTTTACTTGTTTTTATACAATTTTTATTTCGGTATTCCATACATATTTGTCCCTGGAGGGAGAAGAAAATAGAGTAAAGGGTGAAAATGAGTTAAAATAATTGCTAAAATAACAAGATGACCAGAAGCGTGACTTGCTTAGAATAAAATTAAACAAGGAGAATTCTTAATATGATTTGGGTATGTCAAGCCGAAGTTGAAAAACTTCTTCTAAAAAACTAATTAATGACTGAGGTACAAGCATGCAGATACGAACGTAACAAGATCAATATCATGTTGACAGGTGTCTAATCTCACATGTACATGAAGAAAGCTAAAATGTCAGTACTGGCTGCATGGTGATGTCACAGCTAGACTATGACAGGGCTAACAACACCTTAGACCTGGGGAAGTTATATTGAGATGTCAATCATGAGAAATGAAAAATGTGTGGTTAGAGGGCCACATAATATAACACTTTCTTAGATGGCCCGAAAATTCAGCCTTTTTAACTAAATATCACTTCATGATTAACTGTATATGAAAAATATAAAAAAATGGAGTAAATATATAAATTCAACAAATACTGATCTATGTTTACATAGTGATACCTGATGAAGACTCAGTGCGAACCTTGAACTCTTAATTTTTGCATGCGCATGTGATCAGGAATATTAAGAAATAACAAGGATTACCACATATGTAATCTCTGTCCTCTTCCATCTCTATCCTCCAATTCTCCATCCCTCCCACCTCTCTCTCTCACACAGTAAACACCTACATGCTGGGTACCGGCAGAACACCATGAAGGAATATCGGTTTAGGCAGCATCAAGCCACCGTGGCTAAGTGGAAGAGCGAGCTGGGTGCCAAATGCAGCCAGCTAGGGTCCAACCTCCCTGGTGGACCAGATTACACCTCAGTGTTACTATTTGCAGTGTGGAGCCCCACCTTAAACTCGCAGAATCCAACAGTTTTATTTGTTGTATCTGAACCGGCATTAAAATATGTAAAATATTATTAAGGTTTTTATCAGTAGGGGAAATGGTCCTGCATTTTTAATGACTTGCGATGATTAATGTTTAAATGTTGTGCTCATTTTCCATGATACGAGATCAAATGTTCAGGTCAACCAAATATAGGAAGGAAGTTGTAATATTTACAAAGCACTTGGACCTATGAGGTTATCCAGTGCTCTTGTCAATAAAAAAAGGAATATACACTCATGCCTGTACCAACAATCACAGGTTAAAATTAGCTCTCAAAAATAGAAAAATTAATGATACTAGCAGGCGCATAAGAAAAATAAATCTCACACAAAATTAAGATAACCTAGATTAATAAAAAATATATATATATATTAAATGGTTAACATCAAAAGACTTCACCCAAAATTTCCCTCGAGGTCCCTACAAATATCACAGTAAACATAAACACGACTTTGTCAGAAAAGCTTAAGTCGTTTGCAAACAGCTAAAATACGCATGACAGTCAGTAGCACTCCTCAAGTCACAGAGGAACAAGACACCTGCAAGTAGGTGGCTACAGAGTAACGTCTGAAAGAGACGATACTTGTCGAAAAATGAGTGTTAAAGAACTATTTCATGGGGGTACCCTTTTTAACTTGTTGCTTGCCTGAAAGGGCCAACTGAGCCTATCACTTCCCAATGACATACCAGTGTATGTGGTCCATGACGTCTGTGTGAGGTACACGTCCACTTTAAGAAAAAAAACGTACTAAGCAGAAACCTTCGTCTCAGCATCTGTCAGCTCATTTCCCAGACGTGAACACAAGCTAATCACTCCTGGATTCTCCTGATCATATTGTCAACAGATTGCAGCAGAAACAGACTGCAATGAGGTAGATGAAATCCTGTATAGGAAGAGGCAAGTTTAGGCTCGCAGTGTCAGAACTGAGAAAAAATGGAATTACTTTACCGATAAAGCCCAGTCTTAGGCGAAACATTGTACTTACAGGATTTTCTTCTTTCAGTGTCTTTATTTCCACTTGTCAGCTTTTGCTATTGTCTACCTATTAGAAATAAAGTTTTCATGATATCATAGATGCTATTTTTACTCTATACAATTTAAAATAATCTTAATATATATACGTACATATATATATATATATATATATATATATATATATATATATATATATATATATATATATATATATTATAGATAGATAGATAGATAGATGATGGCACACTAGCAGGTACAAAGCTACCAGGAGCGACAGTCATTGCCCCTACTAATAGTGTCTTGCTTGGAGCACCTCTGGGAAGCGATGCCATTGACACAATTCTCAGGAAAAAACTGGAAGAATTGAGGCGAATGGAACAACGAATAGGCAATCTTGACACCCATGATGCCTTGTACCTTCTCACAAAATGCTTGAGTCTGCCCAGGTTGACATATTTCCTAAGATGTGCTCCTTCATATGATAACCCTATACTGCACGAATATGACAGTATCCTGAGGCAGATCTTTTTCTAAAGTACTTAACCTTACTCTAGAAGATGGGCAGTGGGACCAAGCTACACTCCCAGACAGACTAGGAGGCATTGGTGTCCGCAAGTCATCTCAGATTGCTCTACCTGCTTTCCTGTCTTCATGCATTGCATCCAGATGGCTTGTAGCAGCAATTCTCCCTGAACATCTTAGAGACACGATTGGAATCCATGACCAAACGTTCGTTGATGGAGCCAGGATCTGGGATAATCTAACAGGCTCTGAAACCAGGCCTGCTCCCCGCAACAACAACAAACAGTCGCACTGGGATGGCCCAATAGTAGAGAATATAGCCTCAGCAATGCTTCAGAGTGTGTCGGGAAGGATAGAGCCCGCCTCCTTGCAGTGAGAGCTCCTCATGCAGGGGACTTTCTTTTGGCTGTTCCCAACTCCAGCCTTGGTACACGCCTCGACCCACAGACCATCCGCATTGGTGTTGCCCTTCGACTTGCCGCCCCTATTCTCGCCGAACACAGGTGTATTTGTGGCAGTGAAGCAGCAGACCGATTCGGGTACCATGGTCTTGTGTGTCGTAAATCCGAGGGAAAGATTGCAAGACATGAAGAGGTTAATAACATTATCAAGAGGAGCCTCACAACAGCTGGATGCCCAGCAGTAAGGGAGCCACCACAACTATGCAGATCTGATGGCAGCCAAAAGCGTCCAGATGGTATCACCCTTCAAGCCTGGACAGACGGCAAGCAGGTGGTGTGGGACTAAACATGTGCATCTACCTTTGCTGTTACCTATCTCCAATACACCAGGGAGGAAGGAGGGGCAGCTGCCACCTTCAGGGAGTCCCAGAAGTCGAGAAAATATGGAGAACTTGCCCATCATTATATGTTTGTTCCTATAGGCTCAGAGACCCTTGGCTCATGGGAAAAGAGTGCATCTAAGTTCCTCAAGGAGCTGGGCAAAAGACTCAACAGGGTAACTAGGGATCCCAGGGCAGCTAGTTTTCTGTTCCAGCGACTCAGTGCTGCTGTTCAGAGGGGTAATGCATGCTGTATTCTGGGCACGCGCCCCAGCTCGGAGGAGCTAGATGAGATTTTCGCATTATAACCAGTGACAAACATGTAACAATATATACTAGACATGTATCTCTCACCTCGTGTACTGTATATGCCATCTTTATATCAACAATGTATCTCTTAAATCTTTTGTACCATATTATATATATATATATATATATATATATATATATATATATATATATATATATATATATATATATATATATATATATATAACGTGCCGAATAGGTAAAAATTGCAACTTTAGATTAAATAGCAACGCTCTTCTTGCCGATTAAGACAAGCGAAAATTTGTGTATGCAATAATTTCGCAAAAATCATTCTGAACCTAATGAAAAAAATATTTCATTGTATTTATTTATTATTAAATTACTGTAAACTTATCTAAAATATATTCAGTTGGATTAGGCTAAATTAAACTGCGCTTGTTAAAATAAGGTTAAGTAAGTTTTCTAAGTTTCTTTTGGTACAAAAATAATTAATTTTTATATTAACTTTAATGAATATATATATACATATATATATATATATATATATATATATATATATATATATATATATATATATATATATATTTATTAAAACGTATAAGAGAAAATTTTAGAAAATACTTAATTTTAAATGAGTTCTTGCTAATTGACTATATGTTTAATAAGGTGAACTTTACGAAAAGGCAAAACTCCCTTAAAAATTAAACTTTTCGAAAAAAATTGTTTTACAGAATGATAGACAATTTTTTATTGACAACGATATAAAAATTTTTTTAACCAAACCTAACGTAGAAACCTCACCTAACCTAACTTAAACTAGCGTACTTTTTTTTTTAGCTAAATTCTGCTATGTATAGCGTAAGTCAGTTTATATTTATTTAATATTACTTAAAATCAATGATACGTATATTTTAGTTATGTTCAGATTAATTTCCACTGGTTTATGGAAACTAGTTGCACTCTCGACACTCTAGACCAGCGGTCTCCAAACTGCGGCCCGGCACAAGATTTTATGCGGCCCGCAACAACCTGAAATATTTATAAATAGTAAAACTAATAAACCCTCATTTTCAGTCACTTAAAATTAAGGATTTTGTTACTTATAACAATTTATATGTCAAAATTTGTTCAAATTTTAGTTCTAATCTTTTCATTTTTCAGATGTACTCTTCAGTTATGGAAGGAAAAAGGAAAAGAACAGTGCAGAGTGCCGCTGTTTAATGAAGAATGGGGCGTAAAGTACTTCTGTGTACAAGCAGGTGATAAAGCCTTGTGTGTCGTACGCCACGAAACTGTCGTAGTTTTGAAGGAGTACAATGTACGTCGCACTATGAGACCAAACATAAACCAAGTTGTAATAATATTGGTAGAATTACCGACAATATGTTAAGTAAAAGGACACAAATGCAACTAATGTGACATTTTATTGTAACGGCTTGAGAAAGCTCCTGGAGAGCGAAACGTTGCCACAATAAAATGTCACATTAGTTGCATTTGTGTCCTTTTACTTAACATAAACCAAGTTATTCTCAGTTCACAGGAACACAGCGTTCGGAAAACTTTGAATCAATGCAACTCTGGTTGCTTTCACAAAAAAAGTTTTTATTTTAGGCAGAAAAAAAGCTGAAAATGAAGCTTTAACCTGGGCCAGTTACAAAGTAGCTTATGTGTTAACTAAAAGAGGAAAGCCATTCACCGATGGAGATGTGATCAAAGAGTGTATGATGGAAGCAGTGGCAGAGTTATATCCAGAAAAAGCTAATCTGTTCAAAATCTTCAGTCTTGCGCCAAATACTGTTGTTCGTAGAATTGAGGAAATGGGAAGCAATATATTTCATCAAACTGCAGACAAAACACGAAATTTTCAGTTTTATTCTCTCACACTTGATGAATCGCATGATCTGACACATCATAACTATTATTCATCCGTGGCGTCGACAATGAATTTAATGTCACACAAGAACCTCCAACAAAACCTCCATCAAAATTCCAACAAAGTTTTCAAAAAACTCCAACAAAACCTTCAATAAAGACCTCCAACTTAGCCTCCAACAAAACCTTCCACAATACATACCCTCGAGGTGTAAGTTCAGTGCCCTGATGACAGCTAACACAAATTTTAATTAACATATATGATAAAACTCTCAGGTTTCGCTGTACTCACTATCCACAAATTTCGTAAATTAATGAAAAAAAAATCCTCTCCACATCCCCAAGCTTTTTTTTTTTTTTAAACCAGAAATTCATTTAAAATATTTGCATTTATTTATTATTATATGTATTAAAAAAAAGTCACGTATATTCCATTAATTCATTTGTGAATTTAGGTATTTTATGCATGTATATATACAGGTATGTATACAGATATGGATGTGTTCAATAAGATCACAGTAAACAGGTCATATCACAATATGCAAAACAACCACTGTGAAAAAAACAGTTTAGTTCCAGGTGCTGTCGTGATTTCTCACATTTTTTCATAGTGGTTATTTTGCATGTACTGATGTCTATACAGCGTTGCACAAATCGTTTTGGTTTGCAGCCCATCAGTAAGTGTTGTACCCCGGCATCACTATTGTAAACCGGAATCACTGATGTACCCTGACATCCTGTTGTACCCTGGCATCACTGATATACCCCAGCATGACTGTTGTACCCTGGCATCACTGGTGTACCCCGGCACCAATGGTGTACCCTCGTACTGCTGCACCCCAGAAAGATGCCAGTCCAGTAGATTAAAATTTCAATATTTTGGTTGGTTTGAGTTTCGTAAGGCATTGTTTTGCTTGATGAAGTAAAACTAGATCAAATGAACCAGGTAGTGTTAGATTATACTAGGTTAGATTACATGAAGTAATGAATAAGACGCATGAGCAAAACTTAAGAGTATCTTTATTACCAAAATGTTTCGCCTACACAGGAGAAACGCTTTGGCAGTAGAGATATATAGGTGTTGGACAGGTGTTTTATTCACCAACTTGTCGGTATTGTTTACCACAAGTAATATAGAAGAGGTAATGTTTGCTTAGGCTTAGGTAGGATAAATGAGGTTCTCATATAGGTTGGATAAAGTAATGTTCTGCTAGGCTTGGCCAGATGTGCTAACATTACTTTGTTTACACAAAGTAATGTTAGGCTAGGTTAAGCTAGGTTAAATGAAGTCCTGCGAAAGTAGGCCAGATTACATTATGTATTGTTAGGCTAGGCTACATGATCTACTGGCAAGGGGAAGTTACATAATGTACTGCTAGGTTACATGATATAGTACTACTAGGCTAGGTACATGATGTACAGTACTGCCATGCTAGCCTAGGTTATATAATGTACAGTGTTGCTAGACTAGATTACATGATGTACAGTACTGTTAGGCTAGGTTACATGATATACAGTACTGTCTTTAAGAGTGAACTTAATAAGGTCCTCAAGTCAGTTCCTGATCAGCCAGGCTGTGGTGCATACATTGGACTTAATGCAGCTGTCATTATATCTTCACGAAGCCTACATGGAGACTGCTCCCACGATCAGGCCTTGATCCATCAGGATCAAGGCCTGATCCATCAGGATCGACCAGGTGTTCCTGCTGGCCACACAGTCTAACATATGAACCACAGTATGGCTGATCAGGAACAGACTTTACGAACCTATCCTATTATATACAAAACCGAGAGGCTGATGAGTAAGACACATAATTATCTTTATTGCCGAAACGTTTCACCTGCTCAGCAGGTTTCTTCAGTCGAATACTCTGTTAATTTTTGCCTTACCACTTTTTATGTTATTATCCAATGTTACTCCTTTAATTAATTACTTTTAAAATCCAAAGTATCACAATCTTGACAATTTATGCTGCAAAAATATTTCTACGAACACCTATATCTGTTTCCAGTTTAAAGACCAATAAACTGCAGCAATGGCGCCTTTTACTGAACGAGCTAAAGCTGTTATCCCTGCCCTGGATATGTGTACCTCCATCCCTGGCTTACATGTCATTCGTGCCATAGAAGTGACTTCAGTTATCAATGATACTGCAACATCCTTAGAGTACTAGCCCAGCCAGTAATTAATACTATGCAGTAAAATGCCATGGATGACATAGAATCCAACCCTTCTTCCTTCGATAAGTAAGCCTATTTTTGCACCAACGAATTTACTGATGTTGCTTTTTATTCCCTCATAAAAATAAAATATGTAGATTATGAGCAAGGTATCCAAAACATCCTTGTGGAATGCCACGTGTGATTAGCGTCCATTTTGATCTCGCCTCATTTATGCAAACACTCTGCTGCATATTTGTAAGATATACCTGGATTCTTAAGAAAGTTCTTTCTCCAATTCCATGTGTAGGATTATCAAAAATTCAAAAGCCTTGTTGAAATCTAGGAAAATTTAATCATATTTTTATCATGGTCTACTGCCTCAAGTGCCTTAGGGAAGATAGGCCCTTTGTGTAAAGAGACTCGTTACTCAAATTATTTTCATCAAGGTGGCTTCAGATTATATCTGCTCCTATTTATTCTAATATTCCCACTGACTGGGCGGTAATTCGATGTTAGGAATTTATCTCCAATTCTGTAGCAGCTTGCGAAGTTCCATCTTGCATTCTTTAAGAACCCTTGAACACAGCTGGTCTGGACTCGGGGACTTCTTGTTAAATAACGTATCTAATGACTATAATAATACATAATTTTCCTAAGGATTTCCTTTGCATCTTCTTGTGTACAGACGGACAGGAAATAATTGTTAAAAATTTAACACATTTCTTACCATTACCAGTAAGCTGCCCAGACTTACTTTTAAGTGTAACCAAATTTTTCCCAAATTTTTGTCTTATATACTTTCAAGAAAGCTTTCAGATTGGCCTTGAAGTCCCTTGCAACTTGAATATCATAGTCTTGCTTAGCTTTTCGTACTCGTTTTCATCCACTCTCTTATTATGAGCACATTAATCACACCAAAGAATGGGTGGGTCTTGAATTAAGTCGTTAGCAAACTGGGTTCGAAACCCACCCGTTCTCTGATTTGTTTGTAATCGAGTTATTAGGATTTTGTGAGTCATGAACATACTGCTCAATAAGGAGACTCTCCTCTTTCAATACACCTATAAATGCCTATATTCAAACCCTGAGAGACGCTTTTGAATTCTGTTCGTCCGTTTGAGATCATCTTAATTTCATGGTAGACAAGAACCAATCATATAAGTAAACAATTACCAATGAAAAGCGTATCGCGGCAGGCGAGGACCAATCACCACAAACCCACATTGCCGACTGACCCAATCAGCTAACACTCCACACTACTGATTGACCCAATCAGCAAACACCATCCCCGCAAACGCATTCAGTCGACCAAAACCTCGTTGTGGAAAACTTCTTCCATTGCCTGGCGGCCCGCAGCCACCACCACTATAAAAGAGGGGAGCCAGGAGCGCGAGCACACAAAACAAAACAAAGTTTCGTTCGCTTTATAAGGACGCAAGAGTCGCTCATTGATATGCTACGGAGGCGACGCCCGTTGTCATGGAGATATCCCGGCTGTGAGGGGAGGGGAGGCCCCCCAACAGCTGAGGGATGGGAGCTCCCTGTGGCAGTCAGGGGAGGGGTCCCCTGCGGCACTGGGGAAGGAAATCCCCCAGTGTCTGTGGGGAAAGGCCCTCCCTGTGGCTGTCGGGGGAGGGGGAACCCCTGAGTCTGGGGGAAGGACCCCCTGCGGCTGTGGAGATAGGGCCCCCCAGCGATATGGCGCTTCTGATGCTCTCCCACTCAACCCACAATATTTTCAACTCTCCTCCTCCCCTCTCTCCCATCTTCCACTGCCTTCCCTCTCTCCTCTCCTCTCTCACCCTTCTCCCCTTCTTCCCTCCCTCTTCCCTCACACCCATTCGCCATCTCTGCTTCCCCTACCTCCCTTCCCTCCATCTCCCTCTCTACTTCCCGTTTACCCTCCACCTATTCGTTCGTTTCCTTTCCCCAAATCCCATTCCTCCCTTCCATCCTTTTCTTCTTCTATCCACTAGTTCCCCTTTCCATTTTTTCTCAATTTTTTCTCCTCCCCAACACCTGTTTCCCCTCTCCATCACTTTACACCTCTCAGTCCCAACCTCACGGTTCCTCTACATTAATTTCCCTCTCCCTCCCCCCTCCTAATGTCGCCCTTCTCTTATTTTAAGAGGTCTAAGAGAGGGAGAAGCGAGAGGAGAGGGTTGATAATACGCACCAAGTTTTCAGTCTGAAGTGAGAGAAAAATGAGACATGACTGGAGAGACATGACTAAAAAGAGACATGACTAGATTTAGACATGACTGGAGAGAGACGACTAGAGGGTGACATGACTGGAGGGAGACACCACTTGAGAAAACGTTATAATGTTTCGAATGAAATGAACGCTAGAGGGAGAAGTGATGCAGGGGGGAGAAGCGCTAAACCTATAGGGGGGCAAGGGAAGAAATCAGGTCTGATCCGAGGAACAGAAGAGTAGCTTCAATTCCTTGGATCAAAAGTAATTCACCAGCATCAAAGTACAATCTCCCCCCTTTGAAATTATTAAAGTTATCTCTAGCCATTAGTGAATGTAACTATAGATTTAACGTAGAGATAATGCAGAGATTATGTATTACATGAAATGGGGAGTGAGACGGAAGATATATATTATGCAATATTTTCCAATGAAAAACAGAAGCGCCATGAGTACACTAAGAGACAACACAGTAAATATCAGGGGTCCAAGACTGTTCAACTGCCTCCCAGCATACATAAGGGGGAATTACCAATAGACCCCTGGCTGTCTTCAAGACGGATCTGGATAGGCACCTAAAATCAGTACCTGACCAGCCGGGCTATGGTTCGTACGTCGGGCTGCGTGCGACCGGTCCATCGCGAGGCTTAGTCATGGACCGTGCCGCGGGGGCACTGAGCACCGGAACACCCTCCAGGTATACCGTGTAGAGATATTATGAGATATATGTGTATACAGAGGCTTCTCACAGCCCTTTGTTAAAACCAGTGAAACGATTTTCACTTCCATGGTTCATAGTCTCAGTCTCTTAGCCAGTGAGCCTTCAGTTAGGCCTCCGGCACGCCCCCGCCGCTCTGACATTAAGCGCTCTCCTAGGTCTAATAAAACACATTCACGAGCTGGCAGTAGATAGGCCTTGGTAGGCGGTCGGCATTCTTATCACCCAATGGTGGAGTTTACTCCAGTGTTGAACTACCAAGAAAAACAGTACATAATAGTGAATATGGAGAGAGAGAGAGAGAAGAAGAGAGAGAGAGAGAATATATATATATATATATATATATATATATATATATATATATATATATATATATATATATATATATATATATATATATATATATATAAATTAAAACCGGAGTTTAATTTTAACAAAAGAATAAACATAAAAAAATATTAACATTTACAAGCTCTTTCCATTTTAACCAAAATAGAAGAGAATTTGAAGTAATAACTTCAATTTCGTCTTCTACTTGGTTTTCCATCAAATTTCATCTATGTTTATTAATTTCCGCGTACTTATATCCTCTCTCTGTCTCTCTCCCATTACGTGTGTCCTTCACTGGGTCACCCTTCCTTGGAGAAAAACAGCCAATGTGGTAAAGAACAGATATCCTTTATCATTTTCATGATATCTTTCTAGTAGTCGCATATACGTCGTCAATCCTTGTATCCATTCGATCGTTTGCTGTCCACCTAATCCCAAATTTGAATCACATTTCATACCCGATCTCACATTTTGGATCGATACCATCTACCCAATCCTACAGTTTTGATGTCTTGTTCCTATGAGTTCTCCATAAACCACCTGAAGTATTGCCTATTTTACTCTCCTTTTGTCTTATGTATGCACTTATTTCGTTGTTTTTCTCTGGTGATTCACTTTATTATACCTCTTGTATACCTCTTAAACATATGTATACCTTCCTCTCCCTTTTTATATTCACCTTCCACGTTTATCACTACTCTGTTTTTTGTCTTCTCTTTACAAATCTCTCAGCTGTTTCTGTCTCCCCTCTGTGGTTTCCTCTTCTGGAAACTCCAGGTTACACTACAACGGATCAAATTCCCCTCCATCTCTATCCCATCCCTCATCCCTCAATGGTGACAAGTTCCAGCTGCTCTGCTCAGACATGGGAAGAATGAGGAACTTAATAGGGACAATGTACAAAAAACGCAAGAAGATCACCAAATAGACACCAAAGGAACGCGTGAAGGACCTAGGAGTAATGAAGAACACAAATGTCACGACAGCCAAGAAAAAGTCGTAGTGGATAATAAGAACTTTCAAAACAAGGGAAAGGGTACTTGTGCTCTCTCGCTTAGAATATTGTTCAGTACTGAATGAGGTGAAACAGCTACGAGATCACCTTTGATTCGCATAGAGACAATAAAGTAGTTGAATTACTAGGAACACCCCAGAGTCCTAAACATGTACTCACTGGAGCGGAGGAGAGAGATACACGATAATACATATGTGTAAAGTACTTGAAGGCCTAGCCCCAAATATGTGCACTGTCAAAACAACATACTGGAGTGAGAGATAAGGGAAGAAGTGCAGCATAAACCCAGTGAAAAGCAGAGGCGCCCTGGGAAAAATATGAGAACACGGCATCAACATCCGTTGATATCTTCTTACCAGAAGATATTATAAACATTGCTGGGACTTGTACTTGTCCAGTTTCCTCTGGAAACTAAACAAGTACCTCCACCAAGTACCAGATCAACCAGGTTGTGATGTAGGCCAGCGGGCAGCTAGCAGCAACAGCCTGGTTGCCTCGAAGCATTAGACAAGCTTGGCCCAGGGTCGGGCTGAGGAAGTAGAGAAACTCTCGAAATCCATCAAAGGTATATCAAAAGTAAAGATTTCCCTCCTGCAGTTATTTATCCACCTTCCCTCCCACATCACTTTCTCCACCCCACCCCCTTCCTTCTTGTCTCCTTCCCTCCCACATCTCTACCTCCTCCCTCCCTCTCTTCCCTATGCCCGTATCACCCTTAAATCTTTCACGTACATTTCCTCTTCTGTGAATTTACCTTCGCGTTTCCGAAAATATTTCCCCCTTTCATTTTGGCCAAACCCCAGAGGGCCGTGTTGGTGTGACGTCACTTCCTCCCCTCCATTATCCTCTCCCCTACCTCCTCCCCTACACCCCCTTCCCGACCTTCACTGACTGGCTGATTGGTTGGTTTTGGTCTCCAGGGGTGGCCCTATATGGCTGGCCCTGGGTGGAATGACTAACTGGTCCTACCTTATTGGCTGGCTCTAGCTTTTTTTTTATATAAAAGGTTCTCAACTAATTCACTTGGTTCTGAGTGTCTTGAATAACTGTGGGTCTCTAATACTTGCAAATTTAGGATATTTGCTTGTAACAGATAAGTGAACTGTAGATATAAATCCAGTTGTGTTCCTTTTAACCCTTTTGGAGCCTAGTTCCTAGGCCTTTTGTGTTTCCATATGCTCTTGCGCTACCCTCCACAGTCAGGTCAGGTGTAATTTTGATGAGTATTAACACATCTGTTCATATGACTATTTTAAAATTACACAACTTAATTAGTTTTCACTTTAGTTGAAATTACATAATTATTTTTATAGAAAACATTATTATTATTATTATTATTATTATTATTAGAAATAATATAGCACCTGGGGAATGGAAGGCAATCAAGATCGACCCTAGGAAAGGGAGGACAGGCCTAGTAATTCAAGTTCCTAGAATCAAGAGCCCCTTCCCGGCATCAAAGCATCGCTTGAAGGGTACGGTGAATATGGCAACTACTGACCATGGCAGATATCTGCCATGGTGTCACGACGGTGGTGCCCTCAATTAAATCTTCATCAAAACTTTTCAACAAAACCAGCATCAGAACTTTCAACAAAAGTGACTGGCAACTACTGATCTGGGCGAAACGTTGGCTACACGAGCGAGTGCACACTGATGGCACCCAGTTTAGATTTTGTTGTCTGATCATCGCTAGCCACCCGGTTTTGTCTTCTAACCGCCTCTAGCCATTTTCCCAGTTCTTTCTCGACAGGAATACCATGAACAGACAATATAATCCCAAGCATTAAGCAACAATCTTAAACTGGCTTGCAAATTTAGAATCCAGTTATGTCACCTTTGTGCTCTAGTGTTATTTACCCATATACTGTACATACCTTTGATATTACCTTTGAAGAGTTTCGAGAGTATCTACTCTCTGAGCCCGGCCATGGGCCAGGCTCGTCTGGTGCTTGCCTGGTCAACCAGGCTGTTGCTGCTGGAGGCCCGCTGCCCCACATATCCATCACAGCCTGGTTGATCTGGCACCTGGTGAAGATATTTGTCCAGTTTCCTCTTGAAGGCTTCTACACTGGTTCCAGCCGTGTTTCGGATATCTTCTGGTAAGATGTTGAATAGTCTGGGACCCCGGATGTTAATACAGTGCTCCCGTATTGTCCCCACCGCACCCCTGCTCCTCACTGGGTTTATTTTACACTTTCTCCCATATCTCTCACTCCAGTATGTTGTTATGGCAGTGTGCAGATTTGGGACCAGGCCCTCAAGTACTTTCCATGTATATATTATCATGTATCTCTCTCTCCTCCGCTCCAATGAGTACATGTTCAAGACTTGAAGGCGTTCCCAATAATTTAGATGTTTCAATGGCTCAATGTGAGCCGTAAACGATCTCTGGATTTGTTCCAGCTCTGCTATTTCTCCTGCCCTGAACGGGGCCGTCAGCACTGAGCAGTATTCTAAGTGAGGGAGCACTAGCGATTTGAATAGTGTCACCATCGGCATTATTTCCCTTGTTTTGAAAGTTCTCAATACCCACCCCGTCATCTTCCTGGCTGTTGTGATCTTTGTCTTGTTATGGTCTTTAAACGACAGATCAGCAGACATAATTATTCCCAAGTCCTTTACGTGTTCCTTTCGTTCTATGTGGTGACCCTCTTGCGTTTTGTATATGGTGTTCCTTTTGAGTTCTTCATTTTTTCCATACCTAAGCAGCTGAAACTTATCACCATTGAACGTCATGTTGTTCTCCACTGCCCATTGGAAGACCCTGCTTATGTCCTCCTGTAATTTTTCAGTGTCCTCTACCGTAGTGACTTTCATGCTTATTTTAGTGTCATCTGCAAATGATGATACAAAAGTGTGCTGGGTGTTTTTATCTATGTAAATATTCTAGTTGTGATACTAGATACAGTGAGGTCCTTACAAACTAGAATATGTGAGAACAGATGCTTATCATACAGGATCCTTACTAAACTAGCTAAACCTTTTTTAACTATTAGACTACATTCCAAAATATGAGATCATTTACTAAGTACCAATGACTCTAAAGTTAGAGCTAGAGCACGGGAAAAATTAGATTTGAGAATTTTAGAGTTTATATATTAGAGAGATCAACCCTGAGCTTGATGATTACACCTCGGTAACTTTGGATAAGTTCCCCCAGCTTGAGTTTTCTCTCTTGTTAACCTCGACCTGACCACCGTGAAGGCTCAGCTCAACAACTGCTAGGGTAGCACACTTACTGCTGCATCTCTGGTTTTAGTCTCTGCTTTAACTATTTCATTATTTGTTCACAATTTCCGTCTTTTACATTTTGTACAATGTTCTATTTTTTTCCAGATCCAGATGAGGGGTGACTGATTCACCGAAACGTTCATAATAAATGTATTTTATCAGAATTGAGTCTTTCCTGCCGCCCTCATGTATCACGTCAGAACTTATTCAGACATGTGCAAACATCTGGGTATCTTTATTGTAGACGTTTCGCCAACAGCCTTGGAGTTGGTGTGAAGAGCACGACTACGGTGTTCTTCACACCAACTCCAAGACTGAGGGACTCATTACCTCATCTTCTGTATATAGTTCTACTGTCTTCAAATTATGTCCTAGAATCTGTATTGATAAAGCCACTGGAAACGTCTACAATAAAGACACCCAGATGTTTGCACATGTCTAAATTTTCATCTTGTCGGTATTGTATACCATTCTTGTACAGAACTTATTCTCTCTCTCTCTCTCTCTCTCTCTCTCTCTCTCTCTCTTCTATATAAAATAAAGGAACTTATTTTCTACCTTGTAAATATTTAGGTTAATAGAGAACACGAAATTTTGAAAGGCACAAGAAACTCCTCAAATTCAAGGACCTTGTAGGTTTTGTTGGTGTAAATTGACCCAAGTGGGTTTTGGTGAGAAGAAGTGGGTCTTTGTGTGGCCCAAGAGGTCTTGTGTGTGGCCAGAGTGGCCTTGTGTGTAGCCTCGACCTCTGTGAAGCTTGGCTTTCCCAGGCACCAAGACGGTGAGTGCCACCTGGTTCTCCTAGACGACGGTGAGTGCCACCTACATATCCCAGACTGTGGGTAACGCCTGACTCCCTCAGACGAAGGTGCCACCTGGCTCTCCCAGGCACCGAGACGACGGTGAGTACTGCCTGGCTCTCCCAGGAGACGGATGCCTCAATTTGGACGTAACGTGGCAGTGGGTAGGAAGATTAAATTATTTGTCAAAGATAAATAAAAGCGGCCAAGATAACGCTTTGAGTCGCTTAAGTGCCTGCGTGTGATCTAGGCGTGGTGGCCCAGATGTGTGTGGCCCTGGGTGGCCCAGGTTTGTGTGGCCCTGGGTGCCCAAGGTGTGGGGCCCTGGGTGGCCAAGGTGTGTGGGGCCCTGGGTGGCCAAGGTGTGTGTGGCCCTGGGTGGCCAAGGTGTGTGCGGCCCTGGGTGGCCAAGGTGTGTGCGGCCCTGGGTGGCCCAGGTGCGGCAGCAGGCACGCAATACCATCAATGATGGTCCCACAACACTCACCTATCGATATCCTTGATGCATCACCACCCAGACTGCAACCCGGCCCTTGTCTTCCCAGGCAGCGGTGAGAGCAGCTGTGCTCGCTGACGAGGGGCTGACAGGTAGCAAGGAGAGGACTGACGGGGCTAGTAGACAGACATGGGGCTGACGAGGCTAGGAGGCGGAGAGAGACACCGCTAACAGGAGGCGGACAGAACGGGGGATGACGAAGCTAGGTGGATAAAGGGACGATGACAGGGCTAGATGGACAGGGGGAAGAGGCACTGATAGTTCTAGAGGATAAAGGGGGGCGCTGACGAAGTTTGATGGATAGAGGAGGCACTGACGAGGCTAGATGGATAGCGGGGGCACTGACGAGGCTAGATGGATAGAGGGGGGCTGTCGAGGTTAGATGAATAGAAGGGAGGGCTGATGGTACTAGGAAGCGAAGAGAAGGGGACAATTATTGGGTTACGAAGCAAATAGATGGAGCGCTGTTAGGACTACAAGGCGGTCATTGGGAGCGCACAGGAAGCTAGATAGATAGATGGAGCGCTGACAGGGTTAGGAGGCGGAGAGAAGTGGGCCGTGATGGGGTCAGAAAGCGGACAGAGAACCTTCAGGGGCACGTCAGTTCCGCTGTTTTCTAATAATGTTATTTTCCACCAATAATCTACCTTGTCCATAATTACTATCGCATTTGCTTTGTCTGCTTTCGTAAGGTGAAGTCCAGGATCTTTCCTTAATTCATGGTATAACTTAACAAATTTTTGAGGACAATTGTTTTGCAGAGGTCTGAGCTTTGAGCACTGATTCACATTCATCTTTCAGAATTTCGATCATTTCTTTTTCATCGTCGATGCATGAACCTCCTGTGATTAATGGTCCAATTCTACGCGTAGTTCCTAACTTGGATTTTGCATGTGTGTAAAAGTATTTGGAGTATTTGAAATAATGGATTTTAACTCGAAATAATGTATTCAAATTGGATAAGTTTAGATTTAGAAAGGATATAGGAGGGTATTGGTTTGGGAATAGGGTAGTCGATGAGTGGTACAATCTGCCTAGTAGTCCCTGAAGCTAAAACCTTGGGCAGCTTCAAATTTAGATTGGATAAATACGTGAGAGACAGCTTGTTCCTTCGGTAGCACTGAAAATGGGTTGGGCTAATGCTTTTGTTTAGTGGATCTGGGTTTGAGAAGAACTTGCCTAGTATGGGCCAATAGGCTTACTGCAGTGTTCCTCCATTCTTATGTTCTTAAGAGTTTCTGTCAATGTTATGAACGGATTTTTGTTTCCTTTGTGCTTCTTCCGTCTAAAACGACAGCGGAAGTTGTTGTTTTATCTCAGTAATCTCTCTGTTAAGATTATCTTTCCTTCAGATACAAGAAATGCAATCTACCAGATACATGAAATACCAGCCATCAGATACATGAAGTACAAGCCCACATATGAAATACTAGCTATCAGACATGAAGTTCAAGTTATACACATGAAATGCAAGCTCTCAGATACGTGATATATCAGCCATCAGATACCTGATATACCAGCTATCAGATACATAAAATACAAGCTATCAGATACATGAAATAGTAACATAGTTAAAAAATGGAGAGGGAATCTCGGGCACAATATTTGTGGTAGCTGAAAAATAATGAAAAATAATGAAAGCAATCAATTTTTTTTCATTGTTCACAAAAATACAAATTAACTTTTGAATCAAATGCCATCATGTATCTAACAAAAGAGTCACACACAAAGATATACAGTGATGAATCCTGCACATATACATGACTCATATACATAGATGGATCGTATACATAGATGAATCATACAGATGAATCGCAAAGATTACTCATACAAGCAGATGAATCATACACAAAACAGGTAAACATGTTTACAACGGAGACGGGGCACAATACGCCAGTAAAATGCAGCCACATTTGAAATGATTTATACTCTCAAAGTCACACTGACACCGGTGTGCTCACCTCTGTGACGCTGTCAAAGTCACAGTGACACTTAACGGAGATGAACGAGAAGAACAGAAACTGGCAAAGGCATTTATGAAAGAAGACAGGAAGACTATCCTCCCTAGATCCCCAGAAAGACACAAACACACACACAATTCTTAAGCGAACGTTACAAAAAGTTTGGGAATTAATGTAATTGTTTTAGTGATAACTTCCACTCTCATTCCTCTCCCTCTTCTCCTATTCCCCCTTCCCTATCTTCCTCCACCCCTTTAACTCTTTCACTGCTCTCCTTCCCTCCCCTCTTCCCTTCTACTGGCACCCCTTCCATGGCTCTTCCCTAGTCCCTACACACGACATAGCCACAAACTGCTTGGCCTTCTCCCCCATCCCATACACTTCCCCTATATTTCACTCTCTCCCGCTCTCTCTTCTTTTCCCTAGTACGACCCCCCGAGGAGTCACAAACACCACTATCCTCCCCCCTCATCGTTCTCCCAAGACTGTACATATAGTGTGGGTATACTTAGTTGAGTCTGCAGCTCTAGAGCCCCAAAGTGAGGAATGCTTTGTGTAATTTATACTAAATATAGGTTGCATGTTTTGTAACGCTGCAAACAAGAATCAAGAGACTCTTTGTTAAGACCTACTCACTTAAGAACCTTTTATCTTGGAAGATTGGGAGGAGGCAAGATCAGACTTTCTCATTAATCAGTTTTGGTATGGGGAAGGCCACTGATCCCTTTTAGACCATGTGAGATGATTATGATGTTAAAGTTAAGAAGGGGGAGAAGGAGAAGAGAAGAGTAAGGGAGAGAAAAGGCAGTTACACTGTGGCCGGCAGAGTGTGAGGAACCCACATACGATAAGGGAACATCCTCTTACATTGTAACTTTTGAGGCAGATGGTAAAAAAAAATGTGATTCAGTGACAGAAAATACAGTGCAGTGAAAAGCTAAACGGGGTGAACGTAGCACCATTATAGATCATGAGTAATAAGCGATTTAATTAAGTCAGTAAGCCAGACCGGAGTTGTGTGTGAGTGTCGGCACACGGAGCTCAGATATTATCTCCTGGGCCTACCACTCAGTCTCCCTTAGCTTCTTATCTCGTGTTGTCCTCAAATGTATTCTACACTACTCTTGCCTCTAGAAGCGCTCTCAAGAGATGTTCCCCTTCTCCAGTACTATAACACTCTTCTACAGTATATGGCTTTGGTATTCTTGTTCTAGGGTGACTACGCTCTGGTGCCTGTGTCCTGGTACTTGTTCTAGTGTTAGTTAGTTAGTTACCATTTTGTCCTAGACACATGTCGATTAGACACTAGGCCTGTTGTATGTATGTGTGTGTAACGAAACACTTCGAAATGTTTCGGCCCCGCCGGGAATTGAACCCGGGCCTTCCGTGCGTGAAGCAAGAGCGCTAGCCACCATGCCATCGGGGCGTATAGTGTGTGCACACATTGGTGCCAGTGTTCTATAGTGCATACGCTCTGGTGTGTGTTCTGGTACATCTACTGTGCATACGCTCTGTTGTTTTTCTGCACCTGATGTTTATTCAGTCATACACTACGGAAACTTTACATGAGTTAACACTTCTTCGCACATTGATTTTTCCCTCTTTTTTTATTACTATATTTACAGAATGTCAAGAGAGACGCATGTGAAGACTCGTTTCTTAGTCCGCCAGGATCACTTGTCATCCGAGGGATTTTTTTTTTTTTTTTTTGAGTAATTCCCTTTTCTATTTCTGGCTTATCAACTGGTTCTTTATAGTCATTGTTCTTCCATTGTGCCTACCTACCTGGAGTGTGTTCCAAAGGTAAACGCTCCCGCGACCCGGTCGATGACCAGGCCTGTTGGATCAAGGCCTGATACTGGTGAACCACAGCCAGGCTAATCAGGAACTTGAAAACAGGAAGCGGTCTACTGGCAATCCCCTTTATGTAAGATGGGAGTACTGATGAATTGCCTTGTGCCCCTTATTTTGTCTATCAGCATATTCACTGCACCCTTCCTCTACACTGGGGGTATTCTGCACCGTCTGCCGATCCTCTTGAATTTGTAGGGAGTGATTTCTGTCTGCAGATTTGTGATCAATCCCTCTTCGATTTACCAGGCATTTTCCGCCTGTTTCAATAAGTGCAGTGAAGGTTCTCTGTACAGTTTCTAGGTGTGCGATTTTGCCTGCCTTAAAATGGGCTGTTAGTGTACAGAAATATTCCAGCCTAGAGAGAACAAGTAACTTAAAGAAGATTATCACTGGCTTGGCATCCTTTGTGAGAAGCATTGACTACTATTATTACAAGAGATTAAATGACACAGACTGTGGATAACGCTATTAACGACAAAGTTTCACAATGGATTTATCAGGTCAGGTCAGCGTGGGCTTCCAGGCTGATGACTATGACATGAAGTCACACTGACATGGAGACATATATGAGAACAGAGAGAGAGAGAACCACTAGATAAGGAGGAACAAACCTACTACACAGCTTCAAGAGTAGGCACTGCATGGTTCAGATGGTGAATCAATAATGCCAGTGAATACAGCTCCAGAGGTGAGGCGAGGAGCTATGAATCGACCCCTACAAAAATTGGAAAGTGCATTCCAAAAGCCACACTGAATAACCTATTCTCGTTGTTTTAACAAGATTATCATACAATGTCACCAAATGAAAAAAAAAAAATACAAACTCAAATAAAACTCTGACTGGCGGAATAGTAATAGCAGCGCTATATATATTCAGAGTACAATAAATCCATTTGTAAACATGACAATATTCAACAGATACACTAATGTTATATCTGCGGTACTAATAATCCATGGAATCAAGACGTGATGCTGAGCAAGTCATTATTTAGACAAACATTTCGCCTGGGAGTGAGAGCGTGATCAAGTGTCCTCAGTTAATAATGGCAGTCGAGTCAACAACAGGTAGACACACATGATATTAAAACTTCAAGACGAAAATTTGTCAGTATTTGTGTTTCCCCCTCATTGCAAACCATTTTACTGACAGTGAGGTCAGAGCCTCGTCTATTCCTCCTGCGCATGTGCAGAAATTATTTTTGTTCTTTTCAGGGGTTGCCCGCTCTTAGCACTCGTCAGTCAGTTTCCTGAGCCTGGGTGTGCAAGCACATGTCTGAGGTTAATTAGCGGTGTCGTCTGAGCCGCTTGTTTATTGTGCACCCCATGCTCATCCTCTGAGCGGTAGTGCACACGCACACACACACACACACACACACACACGCACACACGCACGACACACACACACACACACACACACGCACACACACACACAGGATTACAGAGGCCACTTTAGGCATAGTCACATCATAAAAAGCATAGTTGTTATTTCGGATAATACAATTTCTTCATATAACTCATGAACACACTACAATTTATAGTTGTAATCACTGAAACATTAGTCATTTTTGGGCTACACTTCCACTTTTTGACCAGAGCTTTGGTAAGATGGGGAAGGAAGAAGGATAGGTAAGGATGGAAATATGGGAAAAAATTGGGGGGTTGGTGAGGAGGAAGGATAAAAAAGGTAAGTAGCCCAACCACTTTGGTGCATTATATACGTGTATAGTGGTATATAAAATTAATATATCAGTGTCACACAGGTATAACCAAGCTATAATTGCATGACTGCATCGCTAAGTGCATTTTTTTTTAATAATTGTTGGACTTAAGTTCAAGAACGATAGCAGGGCGAGTGATAAGAACTGCTGCTATCTAGAGGTACTGGCCGGCTTGCTTTGCAGAGGTGGTGTCCAACATTGGTATAATTGTTACATAATTAAATGTAATGGTTGGTAAGTAAAAACAGAAGCCACCAAAATTTGGGTTAGAGGTTGTATCAGAGGACATAAAAAGGTTGTGGTGTTACCCATTCATCTGGATCTTCTGGAAGGTCACTCAGGATCTTGGATCTTCTGGAAGGTCTCTCAGGATCTTGGATCTTTGAAAATCATCCTTATGTATAAATCTTCTCACTCGCTGGTGGAGGGTCAACCGCTGGGTTCTGTGAGGAGCTGCATTAATAATGTAGTCGGTGGTATTTGCAAAATAGGTAGGATGTTCTCTGTCTGGGAGATACAAGTCTTGCATGGAATATAGTTGTCTCTTTGGGTTACAGTCTCTTCAGAAACAATTTATTTATCTAGTCGACGTAAAATGTGGAGTCTCGAGATTTCAGGAATCTGACCAGTAACAATAAAGTGTTTTACTATATCCTGTAGGGTTTGCATGGAGATATCTCTGAAAGGTTGGATGTTTGGAGACTAAGATAGTGTTTCAGTGTTTGGCCGCGTCTTTGTCACACTTTGCAGTTGATGTCACTGGCATCTAAATACAAATCATACTGCCAGAGATACTTACAGCGTAACCTTAGTCTAGCAGAAACATCTTACAATCAACTAACCCTGTTACTATCTCCATAAATATGCTTAATTTGGCATATATCATTATGATTAACAATTGATCTGCTATTTCCTATCTGTACTGTTCTACTTCAAGCTCGTTTGCTAGTTCTTTTCTGACAATATTTTTTTTTTTAACTTCTATTTGAGGAACCAAAATTATAGTCGATATTCTCGTTATTTAATGCTTCTTTAACAAAGTTATTAACTTTACAATGCTACTGTGTATATCTGTGCCTAGCTTCACACACAAGCATGCTACATTCAGGTCTCAGGCTATTTAGAGCAAGTAATGAGGAAAAAAGTCAGTTGCAATTAAACTGTCTGAGGTCGTAGTTTCCACAATCTTAAGAGCAACAAGGTAAACTGTTCGGTTTGCAAGGTGGTCCAGTTATTAATTTTAATACACCTCTGTATTATAGTACCGTAAGGCTGGTTTACGATAACAACACTTCTTGCCCTCCCACGGTCAGAGTTATGAGAGCCATTAGCGTTGATAGTCTGCGACATTTTTTTCTTCAGTTTAGAAAGTGGTCGAAGATAAGGGCTGTGCATGATTAGTTTTTTGACATCCCTTTTCCAGGATACTGCCTGGAAATTCCATGGACGAAAGTGGTGGAAACTGCTGGGATAATTCTGGAAAAGTATGTCTGGGAAAAGTAGATGTCACTCGTTGCCGAGCGAGTGACATCTACCTGGAGAGTGTTCTGAGAATCAACGCCCATATCCCGGTTTCAGGTGGATGACCTGGTCAACAAGGCCGTTGATCAGGTTCAATGTATGTAATTTTCTAGCCTTCATTCCAAGGAGTACATATCAAGGGACGTCAAACGTTCCCAATAATTTAGATGCTTGACTTTATTTACACGAGCAGTGAAGGTTTTATGCACATTCTCCAGGTCTGCAATTTCGCCTGCCTTGACCGGAGCTGTTCTAACTAGTATTCCAGTCTAGAGAGAACATGTGACTTAAATATTATCACTATCAGCTTGGCATCTCTGTTTTGAAGGTTCTAGTTGTTTAGCTTATCATTGAATGTGAGATATTTTGCCTTAATCTCTCTTGAGTTTCTCACAACAGTTATACGCTCTATTGAGTGATTCGAATTTGTTTTGAACTCCGTTCTAGTCTTTATTTCATGTCTTTCTATGACGTAGTAACTTAAACGTCATCAATAAACATCATACTGTTGTCAATGGCCCACTAAAAAACTGTTTATACCAGCTTGGAGGTTTGCTGTGTCCTCGATGGATACCACTCTCATACAGATTTTAGTATCGTCTGCAAAGGATGATACTTGTCCTCTACAATCATGCCTGCTGTTAGCTTCATCTTAGTGGTTACCCAATAATCGAATCAGGATATTCGAGATTATGTAGGGACTCCATTTTTTTTCTGAGACCACCATTTCGGGCCTAAGCACTTAGTTTGTGCCTGTAACAGTTTTCTCGTGCAAGCGATGTCATGTAGCTACGATAACGGTAGTTTCTTAGCAAATATCGTGTCTTCAAGTCGTCTCCAAGGAGTTTAGGTTAGGTAAGATTCGTCAGGAAACAAAGATTACTTAACGCCGCCGCCAGGTGAAACGACTCCCGGGAAATGACCACGAGCGGATAAAGGAACAAGCTTTTATCTAATTATTAATATCAGAGGCTTAGTAACCCAGGACAGACAAAGAAAGCCAATTAGTGCAGCTTATCTCCACTAGGATACTCAAAGTCTCTTCCCCAGACTGAGACAATAGTCAGCTAACACCAAGTACTTATCTACTGCTAGGTGAACAGGGTCACGGGAGTGGGTGGTGAGGAATGGGAAGATTCAGTGTCTTACTGAATCTAACTTCTCTTTCCACCAGTTTCCCCTGTTTCTATCTTCTCTCTCCTCCAGTTTCCTCTCTCTACCTTCTCTCTCCACCAGTTCGTCCACTCCGTCCTCTCAACACACTCCCCGAAGTGGTGTCCGCCTCACCTCCCTGGGGTAATGTTTTCCTTATACCTACCTGTAGCCGACCTACCTGTAGTCAATTTCGGGACGGGGAGGGGGTCATCGTCCACGCGCCCTAGTCCGGGACCAGACCTGTTTGACAGACTGATCAATGAGGCTATTGGTGCTACCGCTAGCAGACGCAGCTCATCGTAGGCACCACAGCTCAGCTGATCAGGAGCTAGAACTTAATCAAGTTTTTTCTTGAGGATAACTGGGGATTCGTTGAAAATTGTACACTAACTTTTCACGAGGGAAGGGTGTTGGAAAGTCTTGGTCCCTTTACACTTACTGAGTTTTATCTCAGTGTACTCGTTGCACCACTGCTTCTACCGAGGTATTTTGCACCGATCCTCTTGCTCCTCATAGGTAGTAATTTTTGTCTCTCTCTCTCTCTCTCTCTCTCTCCCGCTGTTCCTTTCTCTTGCCACTAATTCAAAATGTCATCTTTTTCCCAAGAGAGAAAAAGTCAGCGGCAGGAGCACCCAGATAAAAACCGCGTCTTGTAGTGATACACCTGCGTTCTACCTGTGTTTACCTGCTTCAATTAAATCTAGTACCTTTCCTCCACCCCACTACCACCAGTACTCTCCCTCCACCCCATCACTACTAGTATTCTCCCTTTATCCCACCACCAGTACTCGCTCTCCACCCTACCATTAGTACAGTACTCCTCGCCACCACTCTTGAGAATGCAACCTCTGATCGGCTTCAAACCTCAAGTACTGCTGAATTTGGGATACTTGCCTCTTTACCAGAACTAGAAAATGCCTCTTTAGATTGCCTTTAAAATTTCCAAGGCAGGTGTATTTCATTGAAAGGTTTGAATTGATTTACGGCTATGTAGGTACCAATTTTTATTATGAAAATGGGATATGAGAATACATGTGATAGCTGGCTGACATTTAACTGCATCAGAAACTTAAGTCGCACTCCGTAACATTTCTCTTGGATAGTTTCAGGGACAGTTTTCATGGATCGCTCATCCACCGAAACACATCTGGTTCGTTTTATAGTCGGTATTAAGTCACTATGAATTTAAACGAAAAGGGAAAATATCCCCAATATTTATGCCAAAAGAATAACGATGGGTTCTTAGCAAACACTCTGTAAGGCGAGTGGTACTCCTCCCGGAAAAAAGAGAGGCCTCCAAGCTCTTGGTTACAGAGTTAAGGAGACCCAACATAGTAGAAAGAAGAAAGGAAGGGGATATGTGTACCTTCGATTTACATATGATATACCTTTGAAGGCTTTCAAGAGTTTTTTCACACCTGCAGCTCGGTCCTGGGCCAGTCTTGGCTGGTGCTTGCCTGCTGAACCAGGCTGCTGCTGCTGTTGGCGGCTTGCTGGTCCACATATCCATCACAGCCTGGTTGTTCTTTGGAGAAAGAAGAAGAGAGGAAGCGGAAGATCGAAGAGAATGGAGGAGGAAGAGGAGGGGGAGGTAGTATAAATGGAGGGGGAGGAGAGGGAAGCTGGCGAGAGGGCAGGAGGGCAGGAGATCCGGCAAGATCCTGCCAGATCCCAAGTGATCCCTGGGCCACTATCAGACCCCAGCATCCGGCCAGTCGAGCATCTATCATGTGAGGGAGGATGCCACATTATCTCCTTACCCAGCTACTGACCCTCCACACACTGCTGCTGACCCTCCACGCACAGCTGCTGTTGCTGCTGACCCTCCATATACATCTGCTGCTGTTGTTGCAGCTGCCGACTCTTCAAACACTTTAACCCGAGACATCTAAGATGGAAGAATGTAAGAAAGACTGTAAAAGCAGAGATAGTCCCAGAAGCTAGTTTGGATAAGCAGTCTCCCGTAATCGAATTACTAATCTGTAATAAATTCTCCTTAAGCCAACAAGCAGCAGAACCGACCAGACTAGGAAGTATCCTAGACTTTAAATTCACAAACAATGAGCACCTGGTCTGGGACGTAATGGTGTCGAAAGGAAGCAATCTCGGACCACAACATAAAAGAGTTTCAGACCTGCGTGTACCCTGGCCTGGGTCAGAGAAACATGAACATCGTGAGGGGAAAATTCGATTTCAACAATAAAAACATTAACTAGGACGAGATCAATCTTGACCTTACTCAAATACATACGCTGGGAAGAAGATATGACCAACATGGATCCAAATCAACTTCTCGGGAGGACAGACTGATTGGTGTTCGGAGTATTCTCCAGACACGTACGAAGTACGCTCCAGACACGTACGAAGTACGCTCCAGACACGCACCCCTATGGCAAAGGAGAAGATGCAAATTCGAGAGAGGCGCTCCTCTAACAGGTGAAGGCGACAGATAACAGCTTTTCTAAGGCATCAGACTTTCTGAAGCACGAAAGGAAACTCTGGTTAGAGGAATGAGAAACATCTAGCTCAAACTGACTGCATCATATAGACCCCAGGAAAGACAGAGAAAACAAAGAGCCATAAATGAAATTAGAAGAAATCCCAAATACTCTTTCTCATACACAGAATCCAGAGCGAAAACTACATATCGTATACGACCCTTACTGAAAGGAGATGAAACCTAGAGTGATGACAATAAATGAATGAGTGAAATACTTAAGACACAATACGACTGTGTTCAGTGAGCTATTCATCGGTGTGTAAATTAAAGACTTAAATGAGTTTATCTTAAAACGAGAGACTTATAAACGCAGCCTACATCTCCACAATTTCCAATGTAACCCTATCCCAATTATAGCATATCCATGCATTCTGACTCAAATTAGTGAAAATCCATGTAAATTAAACCCTATAAAAAACTTCTCATGCCTTTAGTATTCTATAGAAGGGTTTAGACACAGATGTCATCTCTCAGTCATTAAGAACCCACCGATATTACCCCACTCCCCAAAGGTGGCAGCGTAGCAACTAAAAGACACTATAGACCAATAGCACTAACTTTACACGTTATAAATTTTTGAACAGGTCCTAAGAAGCATGACTGCCAATCCCATAGAATCACAACAATTACACAACCCAGAGTAGCGTGGATCCAGAGCAGAACTGCTAGACCATTACAACATGGTCCTGGATGCACTGGAAAATCAGCTAAAAGCAGATTAATTGAACATTGATTACACCAAAGCCTTCGACATGTACTACTATGGTGTTATAGCGTGCAAAATAGTGTAAAAATGAGTAAATGGAGAAATGGGCAGATGGATATTTACCTTTTTAACAAACAGAACCCAGGAAATAATTGTAAGTTGAGAGAAGTCTGAGGCGACTACAGTGAAAAGTTGTTCAAGACATTATTCGCCCTACTTTTGTTTCTCATTCTTGTATCTGACGTAGACAAGAACATAAATCATAGCGCCGTATCATCCTTTACTGATGATACTAGACGTTATGAGATCAGGTTTCATGGAGGACACAGGAAACGTCCTAGCAGATATAAACCAGTTCCTTCAGTGGGCCAAAGACAACAAATTTCTGTTACTCCACTGTGGACGAACTGACAAAATAAAACCTGGAAAAAGGATTACAAGACAAACTTGAATCTTTCAAATAGAACGGAAGTTCAATGTGCGAGACTTGGGAGTGACAGTGTCAGAGGATCTCACATTCAAGGATCACAACAAAGTTACTATTGCTACTGCAAGAAAAAGGAATAACTAGAGCATTAAAAAAAGGTGATATAGAGCCAATGACTGTCTTCGTCAAATGTTCTCTCTGGGCTGGAATACTGTTGTATACTAACGGCGCCTCAGTAGTTAGAGCGTCGTGGATTTTGACTTGCTTCCCACGAGGCAGGCTAAAATAACATGGGCTCGATCCCCGGCCAGTCGTAGTTTGTTAACTGTTTAAAAATTGATGGTTCATGGATGCATTAATCTCTCTCTCTCTCCCCTCCTCTCCAGTGAGTAGAGAAGAATTCGAAAAACAAATAGACAATATTCTCACCCATGCATCACAAGACCCAGATTTGTGGAATTCATTATTTATTAAAAAGTGCATAAATACGTGGAAAGTACTTGAGGGCCTGGTCCCAAATCTGTACACTACCGTAACAATATACAGGAGTGAGAGGTAAGAGAGTTAGTGTAAAATAAACCCAGTGAAAAGCAGGGGCGCCGTGTACACAATAAGAGAACATTGTATTAACATCCGTGGCCTCAGACTTTTTAATATTTTACCAGAAGATATCAGAAACACTGCTGGAATAAGTGAAAAAGTCTTCATGAGGAAACCCAACAAGTACCTCCACCAAGCACCTGATCAAACAGGCTATGATGGATATATGGGCAAGAAGGATGCCATCAACAACAGTCTAGTTAACCAAGCAAACTTTGGATAATCCTAGCTAAGCGCCGAAATGTGGGAGTAGGAAAACTTTCGAAACCCATCAAAGGTATATCAAAGGTAGCAACACACTACGGGTGTTTCACTATGCAATTGTCATACAGAACAGCAGCACACTGCGGATGTTCCCAATTTAAAAACTCTCACCGTCCTCTCTTTTTTTTCATTTCTCCCTCCCTCCATTCCTTATATCTTCTATCCTATGCTCTCTCTCTCCCTCTCACTCCTACTCTCTCTGTCTCTCTCTCCTCTACTTCAATACACAAACAAAAACATAGAATAACTATCTTCCAATTGCTATATGCTCCGGCTATATTTTTCCTCACAAAACAAAAAAGGCCATCCCACCCACCCTCTTTTTTTTGGATGGAGAGGGGAGCGGAGGGTGGATGGGCAGGGTATGGGAGGGTGGGTGTAGAGGGGATGGAGGGTGGATGGAAGGATTTATTGTGTCACTCTGGAGGCTGAACACACAATGGGTGAGAGCAAGAGCACACTGGCTCGGCCACACACTCCTCATCCACCTTTCAAAATTCTCTCCTCAATAAATCTACTGAAGTTTTTAAGTTTTTATTATTACTGTGCTTTAACATCTACCACCACTACAAATTGCAACTGCGATTTTCTCATTTTTCTTTTCTTTTTCTTGTTGTTGTTGTTGTTATTTTCATGGGGAAGCGCTAAACACACAGGGTTCAGAGTGCAGGTACCACACTTTCCACATCAAAACTCAACTCAGGCTAACCAGTTTTCCCTGAAACTCTTTCGCCAATGTTACTCCAACAGCACATCAAGCCATTAAAAACCACTCGTCTCCACTAATTCACACTCACATAAGCCTGCTAGATGTTCAAGCCCCTAGCACTCAAAACCTATTTTATTCCCATCCTCCAACCTTCCCTTTGATGGCCCCTTACCCCTGATTTATACACAATCTTAGTCATCCTGGAATGCTTCATCTTCTATAAATGCCCAAATTCTCCTCAGCCCTCTGAATTATAAATAAGGTAACTCAATACCGTCTTCTAATTTCTACATTCTGAATAATATTCAAACTATACATTGCCCTCAACCATGACATCTCTGCTTCCAGTCTCTTCCTTGCAGGAACGTTTAAAGCCTGTGACTCACACCCAAGTAAGTGTTTGTACCACTTAAATATAGTACATTCCTCTTTCTGCCTCCATAAAAGATCTTTCTTTCCACAAATGTCTCAATGCACCAGCTACCTTTTTTACCCTTGTCTATTCTAAGGGTCACTTCCTCTTCCACAGATCCACTCTCAAATATCTGATTATATTCATTTCCTTCTTGCATTCATTTCTAATGTCCAATCTTCCAATGCCTAAACAGTTTTGTTCTCGTCACCACCTTATTCTTTCATATGTTTAATTTTAATTTCCTTTTTTTTTACATACTCCCAAACTCATCCACTGAGAAATTCATTATCTTATAATCCCACACCTCTCAAAAGCACCTCAGAATTAACTTTTATAACCCTAACTCTACGTTAAACAACCATGGTGATATCATACAACCCTCTCTAGGGTTTGCTTTTACTGGAAAATAATTCCCTTCTCTATTGTCGTGCCGAATAGGTAAAACTGGTCAATTAGCGGGAACTCATTTAAAATTAAGTCCTTTCTAAAATTTTCTCTTATCTCTTATACGTTTAAAGATATATATTTTTTTCATTTATGTTAGTGTAAAAATTAATAATTTTGTACCAAAAGAACCTTAGAAAACTTACCAAAGCTTACTATAACAAGCGCAATTTAATTTAGCATAATCCAAATATATTTTAGATAAGTTTACAATAATTTAATAATATAAACAATGTAATATATCTTTTTCGTTAGGTTCAGAATGTATTTTGCGAAATTATTGCATACACAAATTTTCGCTTGCCTTATTCGGCAAGAAGAGCGTTGCTATTTAAGCCAAAATTGCAAGTTTTGCCTATTCGGCACGATACACACACACACACACACACACACACACACACATATATATATATATATATGCTCCGGAGAAAGACTATTGATACTGTAGCCGCTCCTATACTTTATGTATTTGTATTGCCAGATACCAAATGTTATACATTTTCCTGCTAAATCACCCTTCAGTTAGACGTCCTGAGGGATATGAATACATCTGCAGACTACTGTATTATTCTGGTGGCAGAGCTCCACTTCTGCCACCTTTCTTACTCACGTTCTCGACACACCCAGCTTCTGATCACTGTTCACATGACTGCATATTCATGATGAAGATCTGAGAGAAAGAGAGAGGAGAGAAAAAAGGGGGGAGAGAAGGGAGAGAGAAGATAACGGAGAGAATTTCGGAAAGAGAGAGAATATTCCTACCATAACAGAGGTAACACTGGCAATAATCGAGACAAACACAACACTTAACAACCTCCGGCACTTGCCTTAACCTCAGCACCTATGTACAGACCTCAAGTTCTATTATAACAGCATCATTCCGCATGGACGCACCCTTCACCTCTCCTACCACGGCAGGCACCTCCCACGCCACAATTTCCACGGTGACATGGGCTGGAAGGGCTTGGAGCTGGGAAGGGTATGGGTCTGGGAAAAGCGTGGACCTGGGAAGGGCACGAAAATGGGATGGTCGTGGGGTCTAAGAAGACTTTGGAACTAAGAAGGGCGTGGGTCTAGGAAGGGCCTGAGGATGAAAAGAATCTGGGGTTGGGAAGGGTGTGAAGGTCTGCAACACAATGGGATTCCAGGGTAGAGGGAGGAGCTGGAATTATAAGGAGGTGGACAAATTCCAAGGAGAGGGGAAAAGTCTAAGGGACAACGGTGAACACATTCCAGTTACATCTCTCAAAACCACACTAGACGCTGCAGGTCGGCTAAGATATTGAAGGAAAGTTAATTAAGAGGTTGAGTGGGGGATCGGGTGAGGGAATTATTATTATAATTATTATTACTGTTTATATTTAAGAGGAATCGTTAAGCACTACATGCGAATGTATAATTTTTCTAAATAATATTTTAAGGGTAGTAGGGAATGAAAATAGCATGTATATCAAGTGTATATTTCGAACACTTAGGTCATTTGCATAGGATGCTGCAGGCATTTCCTCTCTAGTTCGTAACGCTGAGTCTCTGGAAAAAGAAAGATGGCACTTAGTTTTCCCTGATATGTTTGTCATCTAACTCCTTCAGGAGCTTCATCGTGTACTTTCCCCATTATCCAAGGGTCTCCAATCCATTTGAAATGAAGCTATGGCATTGCGTATTTGAGGGTTTTCTGGGATTCTCTGAAACTGATAACACCGCCCCACTTAGATTTAGCTTATCGGAGGTAAGTGTCGACCACTAGAAAAATGTAGTCTCATGCTATTAGTTTACCATCTTTCCAGGATACCATTGACTCCATCTGGGCTCTCCTGGCTACCAGAGCCTAGTTAGCTGGGGTTTCTCTTGTCCTGTTTCCTAACAAACCTTATCTAATCCTTGTGGTGAGCAGAGGTGTGGCAAGGCTTCATTTTATATCGCTGACCTCTTCATGTCTTGCATTCTTTCCATTTGATCTACAACAAATGAGACCATGGAGACCAAATTCATTTGCCAATGCGCTGCCGTAAATACACTTGTATTCAGTCAAAATGGAGGCGGCTAAGGAAAGAGCTACGAGAATTCACATGGTCTGAGGGTTGAATTGAGTGCTTAGGTCACCTCAGTATGTGGTGACCTCAGCACTAAGACTATGTCCTTTCTGAAGCACTGATGGACAATTTTTAGACTATATTTTCCACAACAAGACTCTTCCAAATGAACTGTTTGTGGTCTTTAGGAGAGGCCAGTCTGCGAGAAGGGTCTGCAAAAATATCCTACTGCCCTGCTCCTATAACCTTTGGGTCGTGATTCTTACGGAGCCTTTGAAATGTTCTAGGACAATCTCCCTCACTGGTTCACCGGATACAGTGCACGATGGCAGAACCTCAGGTAATGCCATGCAAGTTGCCTTGCGAACTCCTATTCCCCCTTGTCTAACCGGAAGTGTTGATCCTATTGATAATCTTCCATTGTAAGATTTAGTGCTTTCATGAATACTGATTTTAGAAGTTCGCCGTATTCACTTAATTTTCAGGTGTCAAAGGAGGGTGCACATCTCAAACTATCCCGGGCAGGGTCAGACACCTTTGTGAAAGTTAACCAGATAACGTGGGCATCAAAATAACTAATTCTCTCCTCCCTTCTCTTCAGGACATTCTATTTTTCTTCTAGGATTGTGTTAATAGCCTGAGGAGATAGAGTTATTCCCAGTAGAATGCTGTTAATGGGGGGGGGGGTGTTGATAGCTGAGCTTTTGGTAGGATGAATCTAACTGCAACATCGATTGGTTGATAAGCTGAGAAAATTTCACATTTAGAAGAGTTGAGGACTTCATCTCTTGAATAACTGTTTTCAGGGATTATTCTATACCTGACCACTAAACAAAAGAGGAGTGGGGTATATGTGGATCTCACTGCTGGCACCCCTCTTCCATGGTGACCTAATGTTCACCAAATACAAGATTGTAATCTTTGTTGTAACCAGCTGAAATGAATAAGAAAAGACTCGGAAAATGCATTCGAGCGGCTGAAAAAGCACGTCTCTTTAAATCAGGTTGACTGCATTCTTGAAGTTTGCTTTACTACAGGCTTACCTTCCGTTAAATCTCTGATGTAAACAGTTGGTGGAGAGGCGAGCCCATAGGAGAGACGGTAGAGTGAAATGTACCCGGCTATTACGTCTATGGCTCAAAGGACTGATAAAATGAAAGGTGAAAGGAGCTGGAGAGAAGGGGGTTACTGGCTTGAAGAAAGGAGGAAAGGGGAAGGAGGAGAGGGGTAAAAAATGGCTGGAGGAAAGGGAATGGGAGTGTAGCAAGAGGGACGAGTGTCGAGGATGGTGTAGATATGGAGGTATTTTTCCAGCGCGGGCCTTCAGCTGGCCCACCAGAGAGGTCTTTATGGCCAGGTCTGTGTTGTATCTCGGTGATACAAGATCTTTACACCTCTCTTCTTCTTGCTGCCAGGAGTGGTGTGTGAGGACTGGTGATAGTTGTGCTGTGTGTAGACAGGTGATAGAGGTACTGTGGACTGGGAAAGACTGCTGTTAGGAGAGGCAGTGACAGCTGCACTGTGGGTAGACATGGGTGGTTGTGGCTGAGAGAGGTGGTGATAGTTTAGGTCTGAATGGAGTATTTTATCTGTTGTCCAATGCCTAGCAAAGTGGGCAGAGTGATATTCAACTTTCAAACAAACTAGACCGAACGAGCAATAGAATCTGTATGAGTGGCATCCGTAAGGGAGAATCTCTAAACCCGACGAAAAGAAGATTCTTCAGCAAACCACAGAAATCCATATAATGTTCAATGGGAGAAAATAATCAGTTACTATACTGTGTTGAAGAGATGAGTGAAACAGCGTATAAAATACACAAACTTCTCAATTGAGCGGAGAGAACAGTCAAATCACTTTGTATGAAAGCAAGAGATTTGGCAGATGGTGCAAAATACATGCAATGAAAAGCAAAGGAAAGACGAATACACTTCATGCATAAGAGAAAATAACAAACCTCTGATTGTCTTCAAAAGAGAAGTTAGCAAGTTCTTGATATCTGTTCCTGACCAGCCGGGCTGTGATTTGCACACTGCACTGCGTGTGGTCAGCAGTAACAGCCTGGTTGATCAGGCCTTGATCCACCAGGAGGCCAAGTCTAGGACCAGGCCGCTGGGCCGTTGATCCCCCAGAAGCATCCTTCAGGAATTCTCAAGGAACTAGTACTCTCTAGCCTGCAATAGTGCAACCCTCTAACGGCTTCTTTTAAGGCAAGCGAATTGAAGCCTAGAGATCACCTAAATCATTGGGAATGTCTAAAATCACTCAGGTGACACTCTCTTCACTGCAGGTGAGACTCATTATAACCTATACCTGGAAAATAATACTGCGTGCTGTTAGTGCGAAGAACATGACTCCTCTGACCATCAGCCACGAAGAATGGGAGGAAATCAGGTCTGACCCAAGGAGAGGCCAGGCCTAATTCTTTGGAACAAAAGCCCCTCACAGCCATCAAGGAATATCCGTTGAGGGCCATGAAAAACAAAAAGTTACGATTCTTTATCAAAGTTTTACATCCTTCTAAAATATAAACTTATTTCTTGCAACAAGATCAAAGAAATCCCCCCAAAAATACGTTCATGAAACCCAACAGAATCACAAAATCCTATTATTGACGGCAGATGAATAAGACGTATGTGCAACACTTCGTTGTGTATCTTACCTGCACATGTGTCTTATTCATCATCAGAGTCATGGGAAGGAGAGTTCTGGGTCAGCAGGAAGGAAAGAGGGTTGCAATAACAGAAGAGAGGTAAAATGGTTGGAGTTGTAGGAACAGAAGAGGGATGAGATGAGTGTAATAACAGTCTCAGAGGCACAAAGGGAGAGTTTTAGATAGTGGAAAGAGAAAGGGAAAGGAGGGAGGGAAGTGATTAGACGGAAAAAAATGTCCGAGTCACTTGGAGGAACAACCGTGAGGTTGGTGGAACAATTGTGAGGTTGCTGAAACGACCATGAGGTTGATGAAACGGCCAGGAGGTTGTTATAACAGCCAGGAAGTTGGTAGTATCAGGAAGCAAGTGGAATGAAAGGTTTTATGGAACGAACACGGGGTTGGTGGGACGATTGTGAGGTTGGTATAACGATTGTGAGGTTGGTATAACGACTGTGAGGTTGGTATAACGATTGTGAGGTTGACAGAACGAACAGCAGGTTGACGGAACAAGGACACTAGTGAAGCGACCAAGAGATGGGTGGAACGACCTTAAGTTGAAGGAACTACGACTAAGAAGTTGGTGCTTGTACGAGCCACAATGAAGTTATATATAGTGGAAAATATTATTATATATTTAAATAAAGAGGAGGTTCCAGACAGGTTTACTTTTATTCGTTCTGAAGGGAAGCCAGAGTTAGAGGTTTATTACCTTATGTTTGATTTTTGAAGCTTCTGGAGGTCATCGCCCCCACGGCCCAATCCCGGACCTGACCTCAATTTTCCAGGTTAACTGGGGATACAAAAGGGTGCTCCAAGCTCGAGGAGGTTTCAGGAAACTACTCAAATTCACAAGAGGATATGTAGAGGTTTTCTGAAGGTGATCATTCCAGGAGGTAACTGGGATTTTGAGCACCAGAAAGGTGCTCAACTTTCCAGGAGTTTAACTGGAGAGTCCAGGAACGTTCTCAGAGTTCCAGGTTGCAAGGACAAACAACATGAGACAAATGAGGTAAAGCGAAGATATTTCGCAAGACGATCCTGTTTTTTAAAGCTGTGGTAATGACGAGGATTGCCGTCATTAGGGCAAATATCCATACAGGATTTCAAAGAATGAGCTACTCGAGAGAGGGTAGGATGCTGAAAGCATCGCCTAAAGGTAACCATACCCAGATGTTACATCCTAGCCTTGGAGAGTCACAATCACATCTTCCAAGTGTAACTGTGTTAAACACTCAAAGCTCGATCATCCTTGAGGGTGCAGACCATCTTACGTCCCAGGTGGAAAGTGGGAGTGTCGGTGGAAGGTGCGAGTGTCATCGCGAGGGTTACAGTGAAGGAACTACACACCTTCCAACATTTTCCTCTTTCTACTGTGATAGGGTATCTAAATTTGCTTTGTGTTCTGTACACAGATCACTGAGTCCAGGCACCAGTAAGCCTGCGGTTGCTATTACCGTGACCCACCCACTTGCCCCCAGGCACCCCACTTTCACAAATAATTAGAGATAATCTTGTTGCGTCCCTGTTATAGGGCAAGAACCACTGAGAGTGTCGTCTAAAACACTTGAAAGAGCTCACAATTTAATGAAACGCTATCGAATAAAGAACTACCTGAATAAGAATGTTTTATTCGAGGTGGTTACTAAAATGTTCAAGTCGTTGGAGCTTCCAGGAAACTTTTCAGACTTGAAGTTGTGAAAAATCTTCGGAGCCCATTGATAATCTCATGTTCGAGTTTCCATTAGATTAACACAAAGTTCCATGAGGGCTTTGGAAATTCCAGGGCCGGCCCTGGAACGGTCGGGTACAAAGAGAGGGGGCAGAGTCCTCGGAAGCCCTGAAGCTTGGCCCGAGTCTCTGGAAGCCCGGCCTCACCTAGACAAAGAGAATGTATAACCCTTTGAACCCTTGCCTTCAAGAAAGCACGAACCTCCTCTTTCTCCCCTCCTCGTGGAGAGCTCCCACTACAACTTTCCCAAAGACTCCTCGATAAAATACACACAGGTTAAGAGAAGAACTGCCAGTGTTGTTACTGTTATTTGTAAAAATACTAGACTGAAAAATCCAAATATGTGAATAATCATAATGAATGATTTACATAGCTAGAAGACAAACTGAATTTACAGCAAGAAACTAATAATTAAGTAAAAAGTATATTACTTTATCTGAAAGCAAATAAGTTGGTATACAGGTTGTATTTCTGAAGACATTGTCAATATACGCAGAGGAAACACATAAATGCTTGCAAGCCAGCGGCAGCATCCCTCTCATCCTTCAGATCCACCCTCTCATCCTCCTCCCTCCCTCTCAACCTTTTCTTCTCTCTCTCTCTCTCTCTCTCTCTCTGTACTTACCAATATGTGATTGAAGGGGTCAATTCTTAGCTCCTGGCCCTCCCTCTCAACTTGCCGCTTCCCAGATTCACTCCTAGCTTCGTGGGCCTTATCGTACCTAATCTTAAACCTATGTATGGAGCCTGCTTCCACCAATTACTCACAGAGATCATTCTACTCTCTGACCATCCTGAGACTGAAGAAATATTTCCTGACCTCCCTTTGCCTTTAACTACCAGCTGTGTTTCATAGTTCCCTGTTCTCGCCTTTCAAACAGCCTGTCATTGTCTACCCTGTCAGTTCCCGAGTATTTTGTATGTTATCATATCTCTCCTGGTACTGCTATCCTCCATTGTCTTTAGACTCTATTCCATTAACCTCTCCTTGAAGTTCATGCCCCTTTAACGCAGGAACAGGTCTTGTTGCGTACTTCTGCAATTTCTCCATACTGGTGCTGCGTACTCCAAATGGGCCTGATGTGTGTTGTATAAAGTGTCTAGGAAGACTCTTTGTTAATGTTCCTGAAGGCCACTCTTAGATTTGCCAGACAAGCATTGGAGGAAAAGGTTATTTGGTTGAAGTGTGCCTCTGGCGAAATGCTAGGCACTATACTGACTCCTAGATCTGCAAACTCTGTCCCCTGAGACCATACACCGTGTTTAGTTGTCCGTCCCCTTCCCCGATCTACATGACCTCGCATTTACTGGGGTTGAATTCATGCAATCACTTATCTGAGCACTCTGTTTTTATTCTTCTCATCAGTTCTACATCATCAGCAGACAAGGATACATCTTATTCAATCCCATCTGATATGTCATTCACGTAAACCAGAAAGAGTACTGGCCCTAATACCGATCCTTGAGGCACTCCGCTTGTTACACTTCTTCATTCATTTATTTAGGAAATGTTTCGCCAGCCAGTGACTTCTTCAGTTCAATTCAGAGAAAGGTGAAAGATGAGGAAGAATTTGCGGTAATCAGTCCCTCAGCCTAGAGTCGATTTGTTCAGTTTATCAATTTTGACAAAAGTGCCTCATAGACTCCAGCCTGAGGGAATGATTACCTCAAACTCATCATCCTTCCCCTTCCTCTGTATTGGACTGGCGAAACATTTCCTGATTAGAGATACCCAAATGTTGCACAAGTGTCTCATTTATTAACTTGTTGGTTTTCTAAGCCGGTTATTCACACCGATGTCTCTTCCTGAACAATTACTCTTTGGCTTCTCCCTCTGAGGTACTCTTGGATCCACAGTAGTAGTAGTACGTTCCCTGTTCCTCCCTCTCCTCTCCTTTCTTCCTACTCCTCTTTCCCCCCCCCTGTCATCATTCTCATACTTCCCTCATCTCCTCCCCCTCATTTTCTTCATCTTAATCATTCATCTCCTCCTCCTCTCTCATCCTCCTCCTCCCTCTCACATTCTCCTACACCTTCTACCTCTCTTCTTCGTCCTCCTCGCTCTTATCCTCCACCCTCTCATCCCTATTCTCCTCTTCATCCTCCTCCTCCTCCATGTCTCCACTAATCATTATTCATGTTCTTATTACGTTGCCAGAACAAACAAAAGCAACAGCCCAAGGCCTGGGACTCCCGGCTTGAACATTGTGTTTCTCATGCTCTTGCTAGATAAACACAAACAGCTGAGCGTTGTGTTTGTCATGCTCCTGCTGAATAAACACAAACAAACAACTGAAATCAAACATCTCGATAAACACCCGCATTCCTGAACGTAGCCATCTTGCTGTACACACAGGTTGCTGGTTCTGAGCAAGGCTCCTCAGGTTGTGGCCTGATTGTGATTCAAGTGAACACACTGTTATGTACGTGAACACACTGTTCTGTACGTGAACACACTGTTCTGTACCTCCACCTCACGCTCAGATAAACAGCGAGAGGAAGGAGCACAGACCTCACGTGTGGTGATTTTACAAGCTTCATGAAAAAAAAATTAAGTCTCTTAGCATGAGATACTTATACCTTTGAATACCTTTGAAGAGTTTCGAGAGTATCTACTCTCTTAGCCCGGCCATGGGCCAGGCTCGTCTGGTGCTTGCCTGGTCAACCAGGCTGTTGCTGCTGGAGGCCCGCTACCCCACATATCCATCACAGCCTGGTTGATCTGGCACCCGATGAAGATACTTGTCCAGTTTCCTCTTGAAGGCTTCTACACTGGTTCCAGCCGTGTTTCGGATATCTTCTGGTAAGATGTTGAATAGTCTGGGACCCCGGATGTTAATACAGTGCTCCCGTATTGTCCCCACCGCACCCCTGCTCCTCACTGGGTTTATTTTACACTTTCTCCCATATCTCTCACTCCAGTATGTTGTTATGGCAGTGTGCAGATTTGGGACCAGGCCCTCAAGTACTTTCCAAGTATATATTATCTTGTATCTCTCTCTCCTCCGCTCCAATGAGCACACGTTCAAGACTTGAAGGCGTTCCCAATAATTTAGATGTTTCAATGGCTCAATGTGAGCCGTAAACGATCTCTGAATTTGTTCCAGCTCTGATATTTCTCCTGCCCTGAACGGGGCCGTCAGCACTGAGCAGTATTCTAAGTGAGGGAGCACTAGCGATTTGAAGAGTGTCACCATCGGCATTATTTCCCTTGTTTTGAAAGTTCTCAATACCCACCCCGTCATCTTCCTGGCTGTTGTGATCTTTGTCTTGTTATGGTCTTTAAAAGACTCTTGCGTTTTGTATATAGTGTTCCTTTTGAGTTCTTCATTTTTTCCATACCTAAGCAGCTGAAACTTATCACCATTGAACGTCATGTTGTTCTCCACTGCCCACTGGAAGACCCTGCTTATGTCCTCCTGTAATTTTTCAGTGTCCTCTACCGTAGTGACTATCATGCTTATTTTAGTGTCATCTGCAAATGATGATACAAAAGTGTGCTGGGTGTTTTTATCTATGTCTGCTATGAGGATGAGAAACAGCAGAGGTGCCAGGACAGTGCCTTGGGGCACTGAGCTTTTGACCTCGCTGATGCTGGATCTTGCCCTGTTCACTACTACTTTTTGTGTTCTGTGTGTTAGGAACTCAAATATCCATCTGCCTACCTTCCCCGTAATGCCTATGGCAATCATTTTGTGCGCTATCACTCCATGATCGCATTTGTCAAACGCCTTTGCAAAATCTGTGTAAATCACATCTGCGTTTTGGTCGTCCTCCAATGCCTCCGTAATTCTGTCATAATGGTTCAGCAGCTGTGACAGGCATGATCGTCCCGCTTTGAAGCCATACTTCAATATAATTATGCAATGATGTGTGTGTGTGTGTATATATATATATATATATATATATATATATATATATATATATATATATATATATATATATATATATATATAATTATTAACACCTCTGCCGTTTCCCACCAAGGCAGGGTGACTCGAAAAAGAAAAACTTTCATCATTCACTCCATCACTGTCTTGCCAGAGGCGTGCTCACACTACAGTTATAAAACTGCAACATTAACACCCCTCCTTCAGAGTGCAGACACTGTACTTCCCATCTCCAGGACTCAAGTCCGGCCTGCCGGTTTCCCTGAATCCCTTCATAAACGTTACCTTGCTCACACTCCAACAGCACGTCAAGTATTAAAAACCATTTGTCTCCATTCACTCCTGTCAAATACGCTCACGCATGCTTGCTGGAAGTTTAAGCCCCTCGCACACAAAACCGCCTTTACCCCCTCCATCCAACCTTTCCTAGGCCGACCCCTACCCTGCCTTCCCTCCACTACAGATGTATACACTCTCGAAGTCATTCTATTTTGTTTCATCCTCTCTACATGTCCGAACCACCTCAACAACCCCTCCTCAGCCCTCTGGATAATAGTTTTGGTAATCCCGCACCTCCTCCTAATTTCCAAACTACGAATTCTTTGCATTATATTCACACCACACATTGCCCTCAGACATGACATCTCCACTGCTTCCAGTGTCATCAGCAAAGAGCAACTGTGACAACTCCCACTTTGTGTTAGATTCTTTATCTTTTAACCCCACACTTCTTGCGCATTCACTTCTCTTACAACTCCATCTATAAATATATTGAACAACCATCACACATCCCTGTCTAAGGCCTACTTTTACTGGGAAATAATCTCCCTATCTCCTACGTACTCTAACTTGAGCCTCACTATCCTCGTAAAAACTCTTCACTGCTTTCAGTAACCTACCTCCTATTCCATACAACTTCCACAAAAACCTCTCTACCCTTATCTAAATACTGTTCACCTATATGTTTCACTGTAAACACTTGGTCTACACACCCCCTACCTTTCCCAAAGCCTCCTTGTTCATCTGCTATCCTACTCTCCGTCTTACTCTTAATTCTTTCAATAATAACTACCATACACTTTACCAGGTATACTCAACAGACTTATTGACCCCATTGCCTTTATAGAAAGGAACTATGCACGCTCTGCCAATCCCTAGGTACCTTACCCTTTTCCATGCATTTATTAAATAATAGTACCAACCACTCCAAAACTATATCCCCACCTGCTTTTAACATTTCTATCTTTATCCTACCAATCCCAGCTGCCTTACCCCCTTTCATTCTACCCACTGCCTCACGAACTTTCCCCTCACTCACAACTGGCTCTTCCTCACTCATACAAGATGTTATTCCTCCTTGCCCTATACACGAAATCACAGCTTCCCTATCTTCGTCAACATTTAACAATTCTTCAAAATATTCCCTCCATCTCCCCGATACCTCTAACTCTCCATTTAATAACTCTCCTCTTCTATTTTTAACTGTCAAATCCATTTGTTCTCTAGGCTTCCTCAACTTATCAATCTCACTCCAAAACTTTTTCTTATTTTCAACAAAATTTGTTGATAACATCTCACCCACTCATTTGCTCTCTTTTTACATTGCTTCACCACTCTCTTAACCTCTCTTTTTCTCTCCATATACTCTTCCCTCCTTGCATCACTTCTACTTTGTAAAAACCTCGCATATGCTAACTTTTCTCCCTTACATCATCATTCCACCAATCGCTCTTCTTCCCTCCCGCACCCACTTTCCTGTTACCACAAACTTCTGATGAACACTAACACTACATTCTTAAACCTGCCCCATACATCTTCGAGTCCATTGCTTATACTCTCACTAGTCTATCTATCCTCCAATAGTTGTTTGTATCTTACCCTAACTGCCTCCTCTTAGTTTATAAACCTTCACCTCTCTCTTACTTGCTGCTTCTAATTTCCTTGTATCCCATCTACCTTTTACTCTCACTGTAGCTACAACTAAAAAGTGATCTGATATATCTGTGGCCCCTCTATAAACATGTACATCCTGAAGTCTACTAAACAGTCTTTTATCTACCAATACGTAGTCCAACAAACTAATGTCATTACGCCCTACATCATATCTTTTTCTCAAAATATGCATTACCTATAACTAAACCTCTTTCTATACAAAGTTCAATCAAGGGCTACCATTATCATTTACACCTGGCACCCCAAACTTACCTACCACACCCTCTCTAAATGTTTCTCCTACTTTAGCATTTAGGCCCCTACCACAATTAGTCTCTCTCACTTGGTTCAAAAGTTCCTATACATTCGATGAACATCTCCCAAAACCTTTCTCATAGCAGGATTCGAACCTGCACACACTGCATCAAAGTACGTAGTACCTAAGCCACTCAACCCGATCCCAGAAAAAGTATGGGCGCCTAACCGAAGCTAGACGGTGTCTTCCATATCCCGGGACACCAGGCTAGTTAGATTTGGTTCGGTTCGTCAGGACACCGGACAAGTGTTTCCTGACGCGGGTCTTAATCAGATGATGACCCGCCGTTGGAGCTTTGGTCACCTGACCGAGGCCTTCCGCTGGCTTACCGGTCCACCCCTTTAAAAATTATAGTCTATTACAACTATTTTTTTCAGGGTAGTGATAAGTTATTTCATTAAATCTTACGTCATGCAGTGAACCTAAAAGATTTTTTTTCAAACGCTTAGCAGTTCGCCTTGTTAAATGTCCATTTTTACCTCAATTCCACTTTGGCTGCACCGTTTTCACAGCCTTCCATCAGTGATCACAAACAACTTTAAACACTGTACACTACTGTGTGTTTATACCGTGTTTTAACAACCATCTTGGAACATTGAACACTATGTGGTGGGCTGTTTTCTTTAAAATGGTATGTATAAAGTAGTTATGGTAGGACAGCGTAGGTTTACTCACTAAGTGGGTAATTATCTAAGACCAGTGTCAGGACACATTTTCCTGACGAATAAAACACCACCACCAACCTCAGTGATCTCTCATCTCACTTTCACTCTGGATGTCATCACTTCGCCAGTCATCACACCACCAGTCATCACTAATAATCATCACTGGAGAATATAGAGGACCTTAGCTGTTCACTTAAAATCAGTCAAGCACCTAAATTATTAGGAACGCTCGGTTTGCACTCCCTGGGAGGTAGGCGAGAAAGATGCGTTATAATTTACACTCGGAAAATTCTAGAGGGAGTGCTCTCAACTCTGCACACAAAAATCACTTCCTATGAAAGGAAAAGGCCTGGCAGACGGTGAAAGATACCCGCAATGAAAAGCAGTAATGTAAAGGACCACAACACCTTTCAAAACTCTCCCTTCATACATAAGTTTTACCGACAGACCCCTGGCTGTTTCCAAGAGGAAGCCTGGTCTGAGACCGGGCCACTCCAGGTGCACAACGTGAGTTCCTGAACGCTTCCAGTCTTTCCTACGATGCTATTTTCTGTTTTAAATCATGTGATCTAAGTTAGGTTTCACACAACTATAAGAACGTATATTTAACAGGTACGTCTAGCAACGAGGTGGCCGAGGAAAAACAGGAAACATTCAGATCAGAACGTTCAGGAAACATTCAGATCATGACGTGCTTCAGGCCTACACACGACTCTTGGAGTAGTGGGCTTCTGATATCTCCACTTCCCCCCGGCTCGAATCCCCTCACTCACTCCTAACCTCCGCACAATGCTACTTTCGCGCGTCCCTCCTAGCAACGCCGTACGACCCTTAGGGTTTAGTGCTTAAATTTATTATAATAATCACATCTTATTTCGGAAAAAAATCCTTTTATGTATTCTCTTATATTATATATACCTTAACACCTACAAATTAACACAAAAAAATATTGCTAATACTGGGCTGAGGTAAGATAATAACTCTGAGCTTGATAAATATTAGACTAACCTCACTAAAACCCTAAAATGAATGTGTGTGTGTGTGTGTGTGTGTGTGTGTGTGTGTGTGTGTGTGTGTGTGTGTATGCGCGCACCCGCGCGTGAGAAGAGAGGTAAAATAGAGAGAGAGAGAGAGAGCGATAAAGAAATTGATGGGGGAGGGCGGGTGTAACGACGGAGAATACTACATCGTTTAAACAAGCAAAAAAGAGGTGTAGGGAAAACGAGATGATCCGATAATTCCCCTGCCCTGGAAAATCCATTATGAAAATGGGAAAACGGTGATAATGGGGTCCTGGTAGCTGTGATGTAAAAGGGGAGGGGGAGGGAGGGGGGAGTAAGGGAGGGAGGAGCTGGACATGTGATGGGGAGAAGGGAAGAAAGGAGTCTGCACATACGAGGGGAGAGGGAGGGAGAATGCTTGACATGTGCACACATGTGCAAAGTGGGTAGATGGATCTATATTCTGTAACTTCCTAACAAACAGAGCACAAAGAGCAATACTAAACAGAGTAAAGTCAGAGGCAGCTACAGTGAAAAGCTCTGTTCCACAAGGTACAGTACTTGATCCCATCCTTTTCTTCATCCTAATTTCTGACATAGACATAGATGTAAGCCACAACACAGTGTCCTCCTTTGCTGATGATACCAGAATTCGCATGACAGTGTCATCCATTGAGGACACTGCAAATATCCAAGCGAACCTTAACTAAGTCCTTAAATGGGCCTCAGAAAACAACATGAAGTTCAATAAAGACAAATTTCAATTACTCCGCTTTGGAAAATTCTAGGAAATAATAACTGAATCGGAGTATAAATCAAATTCCAACCATACAATAGAGCGAAAAACTAATCGGAAAGACGTGGGAGTGATAATCTCAGAGGGTCTCACTTTCAAAGATCACAAAAATGTCTTTACCGCATCTGCTAGAATGGATAATGAGAACCTTCAAAACTAGGGATGCCAAGCCAGTGATGATTCCCTTCAAATCGCTTGTCCTCTCTAGGCTGGAATATTGCTGTACACTAACGGCCCCTTTCACGGCAGGCGAAGTTGAAGACCTGGAAAATATACAGAGAACCTTCACTGCACGTATAAGTACAACAAAGCACCTAAATTACTGGGAACGGTTGAAGTCACTTGATCTGTATTCCTTGGAACGCAAGCGAGAAAGATACATGATAATATACACTTGGATAATCTTAAGAGGAACTAGTCCCAAATCTGCACACGGAAATCACTCCCTACGAAAGCAAAAGACTCGGCAGGCGGTGCAACATCCCCCCAATGAAAAGCAGGGTCGCCTTGAGTACGCTAAGAGACAACACAATAAGTGTCAGGGGCCCAAGACTGTTCAACTGCCTCCCAGCATACATAAGGGAGCTTATCAGTAAACCAACCGGGCTGTGGTTCGTACGTCGGTTTGCGTGCGGCCAACAGTAACAGCCTGGTTGATCAGGCCCTGATCCCCCGCTAGGCCTGGTCATGGACCGGTCCGCGGGGGCGGACCCCAGAAAAAAACTCAGGATATACTCCAGGTATGTGTGTGGGGAGGGGAGAAAGACTGGACATGTGTGGGGGAGGAAAAAGGACACTGGACACGTGAGAGGGATGGAGAGGGAAGCTTGATACGTGAGGGAGCGAGGGAGAGAAGTTGGTAATGGGGAGGGAAAGAGGCGGAGGGGTTGCTAGACATTTAATTAAAGTCACTAATCAAGAACAGCGAGTTCTGGAAAGTGAGGGGGACCCCAGTGTTAAGATTATCGTAACTAAACACGACCAGGCTGGCACAACTGTCAGTAACACCAGCCTGGCACAGCTGTCAGTAACACCAGCCAGGCACAGCTGTCAGTAACACCAGCCTGGCACAGCTGTCAGTAACACCAGCCTGGCACAGCTGTCAGTAACACCAGCCTGGCACAGCTGTCAGTAACACCAGCCTGGCACAGCTGTCAGTAACACCAGCCTGGCACAGCTGTCAGTAACACCAGTCTGGCATAGCTGTCAGTAACACCAGCCTGGCACAGCTGTCAGTAACACCAGCCTGGCACAGCTGTCAGTAACACAAGCCTGGCACAGCTGTCAGTAACACCAGCCTGGCACAGCTGTCAGTAACACCAGCCTGGCACAGATATCATAAACACCCGCTTGGCACAGCTGTCAGTAACACCCGCTTGGCACCAGTCTGACACAGATGTCAGTATCACCAGTCTGACACAGATGTCAGCAGCACCAGCCTGACACAGATGTCAGCAGCACCAGTCTAGCACAACTGTCTGTAACACCAACCTGACACAGCTCTTAATAACACAAGCCTGACACACCTGTTAGTAACACCAGCAGAGCCAGAAATTGCAGCAAATCTAAAGGCGAAATCAAAGAATTACAGTATGATACACGCAAACAGGCGCCATGTAGCATGTGTTCGAACAAGTTGCATACGTAAACAACGAAATCGAACAAGGAGAATGTCGGTGTGAAGACAAGAGCAAAAGCCTGACACATGGAGAATCCTTTATTTGTTCAACGTTTCGGTCAGCACTTTGTCCAGTGTATTTTTGTTGTTTTTGTTGTTAAGCAAGGAAAATGTTTGATGTGCAAGTATAATGTTGTCATATATGGAGATGAAACAGCAGGAAAAAGTCAGCTTTTAATGAGAGAACGTTTCGCTTATGAATATATGAATGGATTTGAAGGTCAGAAGCAGAGCTTCGGGCAGCTATGAAAACACTGACAAACACATTAACAATAATCAAATACACTGACAAACACAATAACCACGATTACACAAAAAGTCTTCCCTGGAGAGCTTACCTGGACTGGTAACACTGATTTTAATATTTTCTGTTGGAACTGGAAAGACTGATTTTTAATATTTTCTGTTGGACTGGTAACACTAAATTTAATATTTTCTGTTGGACTGATTAACACTGATTTTAATATTTTGTTATACTGGTAACACTGATTTCATTGCCTATTTTTAATCTTAATTAAGTTTTAATATCCAGTCTAACTATAAGGTTTGTGGAACATCAACCAGGCTGTGATGGATACATGGGCCAGCGGGCCGCCAGCAGCAACAGCCTAGTTAATCAGACAACCTGGCCCTGGGTCGGGCTGCAATAGTAGGAAAACTCTTGAAACGCTTCTAGGGTATATCAAGGGTATATTTGTGAAACAGAGGGGAGGAGGGGAATTATGATTTTGTGACTGTATGACGGAGGGGGGAAAGTGTGTTGATCAGTGTCTTCTGTGAGACAGGGGAAGAAGAATGGTGATTTGTGTCTTCTGTGGGGGAGGGGAAGAATAGTGATTTGTGTCTTATGTAGAAAAGGGGAAGAAGAATGGTGATTTGTCTTGTGTAGAAGAGGGGAAGAAGAATGGCGATTTGTGTCTTGTGTAGAAGAGGGGAAGAATAATGGTGATTTGTGTCTTGTGTAGAAGAGGGGAAGAAGAATGGTGATTTGTGTCTTGTGTAGAAGAGGGGAAGAAGAATGGCGATTTGTGTCTTGTGTAGAAGAGGGGAAGAATAATGGTGATTTGTGTCTTCTGTAGAAGAGGGGAAGAAGAATGGTGATTTGTGTCTTGTGTAAGCGAGGGAAGGGGAGAAAGGAATGTTGATGTAGCACTTCTGAGTTGAAAGAAGAGAATAAAAAGGGATAAAGGAGGTAAGGAGGGAGAATGAAGACGTAGGGAAGGATAGCGTGGACAGAAGAGAGTGTGGAGAGGAACAAAGGAGTGTGCGCACAGGAAGGAAAAGAAGAGACGGTTAATGTGAACGAAAGAGATGAAGGAAGGAGTGCGAAAGAGGGGAAGGGGAAATAAATTGAGAGAAGAGAGAGGACTAAGGGAAGAAAAGGAAGAGAGGGAGGGAGAAAGGAATGACAGGGAGAGAGTTGGAGAGGCGCGAAAAAGAAAGGGAGACGGGGGAAGGATGGAGAGGAGGAGCGTTAAGAAGAAGTGAGGAAGGGATAAAAGAATAGCAGGGAGGAACAGATGAAAGGAAAGAAGGAAAAAGCGCAGAGAAAAGAGGAAATAAGGAAGTGTTATTGCGGCAAGAACTGAGCAGCCACGTAAACAAGAGTGTAATGTGACTGAGGTGGTAAAAGTCCGCAGGGAGGGAGGGAGGGAGGGAGGAGGGAGGGAGGGAGGGAGGGAGGGAGGGAGGGAGGGAGGGAGGGAGGGAGGGAGGGAGGGAGGGAGAGGATGGGTAGATGAAGGTAAGGGAAAGAAGCAGAGAAGGAAGAAGGGAAGAAGACATGTAAAGAAATGGAGGAAGGAAAGAAAAGAGGAAAGGAGAAGGAAGAAGGGAATATGTGAAAGAAAGGAGGATGTGGAAGAATTCAGATAAAACAAGGGAGGAGGTGGAAGGAAGTGGCGAATAAGAAAGGAGGGGAGGAGAAAAACATGAAAGAAAAGACACAACGAGAAATGCTGGAGCACAATATGAAGTGGACTAAAACATATATGAGAGAGAGGAGGGAGATAGCATACCAAAAAAAAAAGAAAATGGCAAGAAAGAGAGAGTGGTGACAGAGCCTCTGGGCAAGAGTGGGATGGTAATTGTTGCAGCACATGAGAAGGGGAAGTGAGAGAATTAAACGAAGATGTCACTAGATAAGAGGAGAAACGAGAATTATGAGGAAATTGGAGGACACAGAGAGGAAATGAGGATAAGGGGAGAGACAAGGATGGGACGGAGAGGAAGGATAGAGAGGGCGTAGCAGAGCGCGTATGGTAGAGAGAAACGAGAGGCCGGAAGGAAGACTGGGGATGAGAAAGGGAACAAGGGAGGGATAAGTACATTATTTTTTACACAATTCTGGATGATTACAACTGTATTACAGAATAATATTGATTTGTGTAAATTACCTAAAATAACCTTTAAAAGTCAAAGTGACTTACTTCCACTGGCAGCCTAACTCTTAGAAACAATAAAAATCCATCATCATCGTTAATAATAAACACAAAACACTGGAGTAATCAAATACATGAAAAAAAATTGAGGATCAAAAAGAAAAAAAAAATCCTAGTTACAAAAATATTAACTATACAAGAAATCATTTCAATATAACAATTACATGAATGCTAACTATACAGTCCTTCTCTTCTGAGGCTTCACTCATTACGTACTTCTCGGTTCTTTTTCCTAGGTAAGGTTTGTCAGGAAACAGGACGTGTTTCTTGACGCAGGTCTTAGTCATACGATGACCCACAGCTGGAGCTTTTGGTTATCTGACCGAAGCTTTTCGCCACCTTACCGGTCCACCCCCTTAAAAATTATGGTCATGATTATAAAGATTTTATTACTAAACTGGCTTATACTAAGGCAGTCTCTGATATGGTCAGGCAGCGCGTCCCATTCTTTTATTACTGTGTAGAAGATGGTTGAGGCCTGGCCACTTTACCTACTAAAAAATTGTGTTCACTTCCTCTAGTGCAATACTGGCTTTGCTTCCTAATCTTGACAAAATTCGCTCCTAGATATTCTGGACACTGATTGTGAGCAACTTTGCAAACATGATTTTGCTTCAGCTGTCTTACCCTATCTGCATTTCCAGTTGTTGTAACGCATTGTAACATGCATTCTTGGACCCAGGGCCAGGATGAATCTCACCTTATTCTGTGTAATTTGTAGTCTGTCTTTCAGTTTTTTGTTAGAGCAGAATACCATGAAGGACAAGAATAATCCACATGACACTGTACAAGAGCTAGACACGGGCTCTTGGGAGCCTCAGTAGGTGGGCACCGTGCCTAGCATTTGATTTTTTTTTTACTACATTCTTCACTATCAACTCTCCCGAGTTGATAGTGAAGGAGCAAAGGGTTTTCAACGTCCCCCTCATTACATACGGGGGATTAGTGAAAAAAAATCCGTGGCAGTCTTTAACAAAAGAACTGCACAAGTTTCTTAAGTCAGTCCCTAATCACCTGGGTTCTTCGTGCGGTTAGTACCAACAGCATGGTTGATCAGGCCATCCACCGGGAAGCCTGGTCTGGGACCGGGCCTCGAGGGCGTTGACCCTCGGAACACTCTCCAGGTAGAGATGCAAGGATCGAAGGGAATACCACAGATATTTCACTAAAGCTACTGTTATGGGTTCCCCACTACACTACATTAAACGCATTTACTCTTTTCAGTTTACTTTTTCTGCCCAAAAAGTATAGCTTCAGTTTTTCCTAAGTGATAGTTTGCTGGCTAACCAACCATTTGCTGCAGAATTCTGGATCAAGTGATAGTACATTAGCTATATCGTGCGGGTCTTTACCTGAGACTAGCATATCATCTGCATATAACAGAATTTTACAATTGTCACTAATGGCTATGTCATTCACATAACATAAAAATAATAAGGGATTCAAAAAACTCCCTTGAGGAACCCCACATACTATCGGCAGTGGTTCTGACTTTGTATTATCGACCTTGACAATTTGTTTCCTGTTGTTCAGGAACTGGTCTACACAGCCTGGTTAGATAGCTTTTGGTGTCTTACTCATTAAATTATGGTAAATTTTATCGAAATCGAATGCCTTTTACAAGTCTAGGGTCGCCATTCCTGCGCACTTTTCCCCTAACAACATTTACGTTCTTAGATAGTTCATCAGATTGATTCAACAGGTATGGTAAAACGATATGGAAGAAGGTGAAAAAAAGAAGAGAAAATAGTGTGCGTGAAAAGGCGAGAAAGAGGAAGAGAGAGAATGGGACGAAATCGTGGCAAGGAACGGATAGAAGGGTAAGGGAATGGATAGGGAGGTAACGGGATGAAAGAGGGAGAGAAAGGATGATGAGGGATGAGTGTGAAAGGTGGTAGTGAGGGAGGGGTGAGAGGGTGGTAGTTGCTAGGGAGGGGTGAGAGAGGGTGGTAGTTGCTAGGGAGGGGTGAGAGAGGGTGGTAGTTGCTAGGGAGGGGTGAGAGAGGGTGGTAGTTGCTAGGGAGGGGTGAAAGAGGGTGGTAGTTGCTAGGGAGGGGTGAGAGAGGGTGGTAGTTGCTAGGGAGGGGTGAGAGAGGGTGGTAGTTGCTAGGGAGGGGTGAGAGAGGGTGGTAGTTGCTAGGGAGGGGTGAGAGAGGGTGGTAGTTGCTAGGGAGGGGTGAGAGAGGGTGGTAGTTGCTAGGGAGGGGTGTGAAGAAAGAGAAGTCCTCTCGCTGGTCTTATCAAAACATCACTAGCAGAAACAAGGTTGTTATCACACCACTCAGGAAATGCACTCTTTCCTACAATGATAAAAACAAAACTTGCGAGGGACGCAGAGTGAAGGACGGCGTAGAATGAACGAAGGACGATACTACAATGACGTGTAGAATGAACGAAGGACGATACTACAATGACGTGCGGAGTGAACAAACTGCGGTTAGCCGGGGATCGAACCCGTGTTATTTTAGCCCGCCTCGTGGGAAGCAAGTCAAAAATCACTTGCTTGTCACTTGCTTCCCATGAGGCGGGCTAAAACAACACGGTTCGATCCCCGGCTAGCCGCGGTCTGTTACTGCTTAAAAGCCACTTGTTCGTGGTTTCATTAAAATGTATACAGCTTGTGAAGGCTGGTATTTGAAACAGGAATAAAATTATATTAGTTCCGATCTTTCTACAGCCACGTATGTCCTCGCATCATGAAACATGCCTAGTGCTACAAGGTACATGATGTTTGTAGGACTGATGGCCCCGTGATTAGAACATCGTGATTTTTTACTTGCTTCCTAAGAGGGGGGCTAAAAAAAACACAGGCTCGATCCCCAGCACTATAGTAACCAATATTCTAATATAAAACAATTTCTAAGACCACACACAATTGCGTAGGCACCACAGCCCGGCTGATCAGGAAATAATTAGAGAAACTTATCAAGTTCCCTAATGGAGACAGATAGGGCCAGGCTTCATTAATTGTCTGATCCCTCAGACTGTTGCTGTTAGCTGTTCGCAAACGCACAAGTTGAAAAATACCGAACCTCCCACATGTAGACTTACAAGATACGCAACTGGTATCTACTCGACGTTCTACGTGGCATCTACCTGAAGCGGTTTGCAAGAAGCTCTTTCCTTACTGTTCATTTATAACTTCATTTTTACAAACCTGAACAGAACACACCTTAATGAGCCCTCCGTGAAGAACATCTTACGAAGGCGGGCTGAGGGGCTCATAATGTAGAACACACCTGAAAGACAAAACACACACACATAAATACATGAAACATGTGAAAAGAACAAGTCAGAAAGCAGCTCAAAGTGCAGAACACAAATAAAAGAGAACATAAACAGTGGAAATGGACTCTCGTGTACAGCTCAGGTCACATATTACAGGAAACGTTTCGCCATGAGTGGCTTTACCAGTCCTAATGAAGTCACTCGTGGCGAAACGTTTCATTTTGATGTATGTCCTGACGTGTACACAAGTGTAGTTTTCCACAGTTTGTCGGCATCACCATACCTTTTAACAACGACAACATAAACACTCGGACACACGATACAAACATATCTGAAAAAGGACGTTTGAACCACACTTCAAAAGATCGCACACATATGAAGGTCGTTTACAAGCGTCTAAAAGTATATTACAGTAGAATACGCCTAAAACAGGCGTATAATTTTTTTTTTACACTGCATAGGAACGTATAGAAACCAGCCGTTTCGTTGCTCGAGCGTAGGGGGCCTTCGGCTCACAAGTGAGGGATCCGGGTTCGACCCCGGAACGAGTGGAAACAATGGACATGTATTCTTTCACCTTATTGCAAGAAGATTGTTGTGGGTCGCATCCTGGGGAGAGGATTAGTAGTATACCTTAGATAAGACTGGGTTTTGAAATGAGCTAAGATAACTTAGCTCATTTCAAAACCCAGTCTTATCACTTAGACTAAATGAGTTGAGAAAGGATAACAGCTTTTAGTCTGTAAATGAGCTGAGGCATAAAATAAACCTCTGGACGGTTTCCTGTTTTTTTTTTTAAACAAATTAGCCCCGGTAACTGAAGTTGTGTTAGAAAACTTAAAAATAAATCGATAAACAATCGAATTTTCCATTAAAAATAGGCACGATCCAACTCTTCAACCCCACAATGTGTAAATACAATTTTAATGTGTAATCTTTAAGACATATTAATGGAGACAGCTGTAAATGACGTTGAATTTCAACGTCCTACCGGTAACAAAAAGCGAAGATATAAGTTGTTTCTTCCTGTGTAGGGCGAAACGTCCAAATTAAAGTTTGTTCTGCAACATTTTTATTTTTAGCTGTCACGGGTACTGGCATATACACATGGAGAATGAACAAATGGGATGGTATTTCGAGCCCCCCACCCCACACTTTTTTCTTCATCGTCCACTCACCCCCACACAGCCCACTCCCTCTCTCCACATAGCCCACTCCCCCCACTCCACACAGCCCAATCCCCACTTCAATTGTTCTACTTCAGTGGACAAACTCATCAAAAGTTATCAGCCGACCTCTTGAACATTACCGCTGTCAACTTTCTCATCGGTTCTTCTCATTTGAGACACTCAAAAATCAGAGATGAATGAGAGATGGGGGAAGGGGAAGAGGGGGAGAGTTGGAGGAAATGGGTTGAAAGGGAAGATATGCTGCTTTTTGGTGGGGAGATGAAATAGTTGGGGAAGGTATGTTATGACTGTGATGAGAATGAGGGGAGGTAGTCTGGTGTGGAGGGAGGGGAGACGAAGTAGATTGTTTTTTAGGTTAATAAAATTGGATTTATCAGTAATGTGCTGCTGCCCTATTCTCTATGACAGTTACAGAGTGTTGAAATCTGTCAGCCAAAGCTGGGAGACTTCAGTAGTGTCAGACTGAGCTGAGAGACTTTAGTAGTGCCAGTCTCAGCTCGGAGACTTCAGTAGTGTCAGACTGAGCAGGGAGACTTCAGTAGTGTCAGAGAGACTTCATTAATGTCACAGGGATGTGAGAGATTTCAGTAGTGTCTGTCTTACAGAAGTCTCCCACCTGACACTATGAGGATATCGTCAAGTATGCCAGCACGGGTTCATCAGCTACACCAGCTTCAAAGGTTTCCATTTTTTGGGGTAACTTTTCTTGGTGTGGGGGATAAATGAGACGAGGTGATGGGGAAACTTTAACTAAAATCTGAAGAGCGCTTTGACCGTGTACATCATTCAGAGATCTTGGCAATAAAAAAAATAAAGATAAAATTAATAAAATAAAAAACCCACTAGCGTAAATAAAATACATATCACAAATAAATACTGTCACACCCAGTTAGCATAACCAGAGTCAGTTAAAATTTAATTCTATTAAATTATCAGTGTCAAATGACCCCCCCCCCTTTCCCTAAATTTTTCCGAGGTCCCTACAGGCACCTCGGTAATTATAAAAAAAATATGAGCAAGGCAGAAAGATCTGAGCCTAGGGGAAAATAGTTTATATATGTTCCCCAGCCAGCTGCACGTCACAAACAACACAGAGGGAGGCAGGTGCAGCTGCATACAGCAGGCTGGTGAGGGTGAGAACTTTACTCGGAGTGGGGAAAGAGAAACTGGGTGGTGGGGAAACTTGGTATAGAAAGAGGAAGAGAAACTGGGTGGTGGGGAAACTTAGCATGGGGAAAGAAAAAAATAAGAAAGACTGGGTGGTAAGGAAAATTCACTTGGTGTGGTAAAGGAATCAAACACTCAAGAGAGGAAAGAGGAAACAAATAGAGAGGAAGATCATCTTCCAAAATTTAGACCTGTGAGGTATAAATGAATATTGGCGGAAAATTTGAGGAGCATTTAAAATCAGGAGCGAAATGATTTATGACCAGGATCCCCCAGGGAAAAATTTATGAAAAGAGGGGACACGAAATGCATTTTTGAGGGAGAATTCTAAGGGCGATTCAAGGAGAAAAAGGAGAAATGAGTTATTGGAGGGGAAATTCCTGAGGATTTATGAAGGGAGATTGTATTAACGGGGAACAGTAGGAAGATTTATGTTGGGGAAAGGGGAAAAATGAGTAATTATAAGATAAAATTTAAGGAAAGAATCCTTTGTCAGGGGAAAATTATATCTCGTTTTGTATGTAGAGACATGCAGTGCCAGTGAAGTTTGAAAGGAGTGTGCTGAGACTGACATAGTTAGATGTATTAGGTCAGGAGCACCACAGTGAACCCTGCACATCTCAAATCATCATCTTGTAATTTAAACTCTAAACCCTCAAGAGGCACAGGAACTGCAGCTAAGCTCCATGAAGAGACCTAAGAACTATAGCTCGGACCTCCGAAGAGGTCCAGGAGCTGGAGATCAACACTGAAAATCATTTAAGGGTGCTTTGATGCCAGTAACATCCATCAGCATTGAAAGTTTGGAGCCCATCAGTAAAAGAATTCTCTAATTATCACATGTAACGCAATATCCCAGTGTGCTTATCAAATTGGCAACACTGTGAATCTTCCTTCGAGGAAATGCACCAGCACTGTAAGTTTGAAGCCGATCACATGAGGCATTCTCGATTTACCTCTCAAAAAAAAATACCTTATAATTTTTATGGTAAAACTGGGACCTACACAAATCAATAACAAACCGATCTTTGTAGGATTTATCTGTCCTGCAAGTATGTAGCCAATCTTAAGAAGCATATTCACGTTTTGTTGTGTGAATCACTAGACCTATTTGCATGAACAAAACTGGCAAATTGGCACGTACTCAGCCAAATAATACTCTGGCCCTCCCATTAATTAATTAACACCCACGCTGAAAGTTTGAAGGCAATTAGAAGCACGGGCGTTCCCGTATCGCATGAAGAGCGCTCAGGTAAACCAAGAACCCTATATTAAATTACCGACTCTATCAAGAAGGGAAAAAAATTAACAGACTTACCATAGAACGGGTGGGTGTTGAACCCATGATAGGTGATTTGTGTGAAATCGTGTTATTACGATTTCTTGAGTTATAATAAACTTAGCTGAGTGAGGTTCCGCTAACATCACACGTCGTGAAGACCGGTTTTTTTAATGTGGTTGGTCTTCCGTTTGTCACAGAAACCAACAGACTGTTGTTAACGAAACCCAAGTTATTCTGTTATGCATCACACATACTCGACCACAGCATTATAAAATAAATAATGGACAATTTTTCAATTAGGCGCACTATATAAAATGTATGTTTTAAATAAAAAAAAAAAAAATTTTAACACTGGCCGTCTCCCACCTAGGTAGGGTGACCCGAAAAAGAAGAAACACTTTCACCATCACTCACGCTATCAGTTTCTTGCCAGAGGCGCGCCGATACTACAGTTCAGATGCCCCTCCAAAACTGCAAATATCCCCATCCCTCCTTTAGAGTGCAGGCACTGTACTTCCTACCTTCAGGACTCAAGTCCGTCTAACCGGTTTCCCTGAAACCCTTCATAAATGTTACCTTGCTCACACTCCAATAGAAAAATTAATATATCCCCTAAAAATGAATTATACAGTGCAGGTTTAAAACATTATGAAGGTCTATTTAATATTTCACCTTCATAGCTAAATTTGTTAGTGCTTCAGAAAAGTTATGATGCTCCAGAAATTTTAGAAATAAAATTTGCATTTGCGTTTACATTTTAACCTTCTTGAAAGTGAGACAAACCAGCGCTAAAAGTTTGAAGTCGATCAGATGAGGAATTCTCTAGTTAATGAGAGATCAATATTATAACCGTCTTAAAAAAAATTGGTAAACTGAAAAAAAATTGTCCTTTTTGACACCACAACAAAGCACACCCACCATCCTTCGCATCACAAGTAGCGACGATCATTCTCTTTCTAGACATCACAATTACCAAGACGAAGGCACGATCACCATTCTCAACACAATTAGCCAATGCCACAATCCTTCTAGACACCACAATTAGTGCATACGCTACTGAGCAAAGACAGTGACCTGACATAACGGATGCCATCTACTGTACATCTCTCGCGTCCACATACTGCATGTACATGCTTATGTATTTCCCATTACTCTTTCACGGATGTTAAAAAGTCTGGTACCCATACAAAACGTCATTTTAAATACAGTTTTCATATTATAGTATTATTTATTTATTTTAGTTTGTCGATAATTTGTACCTCTTCCAATAACAATGGTATCTGAACTCTCTTACGTGCCTGGCAAGTATTACCAAGGCGTGTTATGAACCATCAGTTAAATATTATAGACTTCAATTTTCTTTAGTATACTGCAAAACACCAGAGGCCAAGGTGAGGGTTTTCAAGAGAAAGGCAACTTCTGGTTTTTAAATTCATGTGTTGTAGCACAATTTTTATTAAACAAGCCAGAAATACCTGCAGTGTGCGGTTCCCCTGTTCTACATGATGGCTACACTGTGGGAACAAATGCTAGCTATGTTTCCCTGTCATATTCCAACACACAGATGGTCTGCATACGCGAGTTGATGAAGTCTGCCAGCCTGAACGGGGAGACCTTTGTAAGGCAATGAGGATATCGTCAAGCATTACAGCAGGTACTGGAGTTTCTTACACACGACTGGAGTGTTTTCTTACACAGGAGGTAACATTCCAACAGGTAATGGACTTGTCAAACACATTTTTCCCATAGATGAGACTCTAGTTAAATATTTTTACTGCTAAGTGTTAAGGGGCAACAAGGACGTCAGGAAACCTGGCGTATGTTGTTACTTGCCAGGGAATCCAACCTTCCCTGACTTAGCGATTCCGAGTCGAATATTCTCACTAGTCATGTTTAAATAATAAGAGTATGGAATAATTACGAAGGGTTTCATTAAACTTCATATATTACTTAAGTAAAGTCATATATTACTTAATTATATAAAGTGAAGCCATGGAGATAACGTTCAACCATGGTACTTGATTGGGAACTCAATAAAGATTAAATAACTCATTTAGAATCCTTTTTAGTTTGGGATTATCAATAAATAACCTATGATTATTCTCTGCTCAATTTATCCTAAGAGGATGACTTACCAGGATGAAGAAGCACTCTGAGTGACTAACGTTAACGTTGATGGGTTTCGAGAGTTGATCTTCTCCCGGAACAAGGTCCTGGGGCCCGGCTTGTCTGCTGTTGCTGCAGCCCCACGTATCCATCACAGCCTGGTTAATATGGCACTTGGTGGAGGTACTTGTTCCAGCAGTGCTTCTGTTATCTTCCGGTAAGATGTTAAAACAAATATGCTTTCTCAGTAAAGGGAAGTGTGTGTAACCTAATTTCTACACATCTGGCTTTAAAAATAAAGAGTTAATCCCTTTATTATATCCACACGGAACATCCAGTCTTCATTACCTAAATCTGGGTTTCATTATTATTCACTCATGCTCCGCACACCGAGTTATTACTTACGTGGATTTGGGGACAATTAAGCAGCGTTACCCCGAGGATGAGCGCTAATACTGCACTTACCACTGCTACTGCAGCGACCCTTCACCTCAGGGATGATAACAAATATGCCGAGTTTATCTTTGATACATGACCGAGGCGTCTTTTAATACATGACCGAGGCGTCTTTTAATACATGACCGTGGCGTCCGTAGCGTCTCGGTCAAATAGGATTACTTTTCACTCACATAGATAATAATTTAACTCTGAAGAGCTCACTCACAATTTATAAGGTAACGTCTTTCTCCTGCCAGTATTTGAGTCACCTTCGTTTCCAGTGTCGTCACGCACATGCTCTTCTACCGACGATAACGCTTTTCCCAGGCATTTATAATTAGTTTGACCAATGCAAATCCTTTGTTCTAAGTACAGGAATCTGTTAAGACTAATTCTGATGTTTTATTACTTGCTGGCTCTGATATTAATAATTCCTCACTAAAGAAATCTGACAGACTAACGCTAACTGACAGTGAAACTGGCCACGGGTTAATACCGGTGTAGGTTCCTTGCGGTTCCCGTAAAGAACGATCCATGAACCGTCTCCTGCCAGTTGCATGGCAGTTGATCTCTCCACTAACGTGGCTGTTTCTGCTCACCAGAATGATGAAGACTGATACACTATTTAACATTATTTAATACTAGAATACCTAAAATAGGGACTAAAATAATATATGTCGTGCCGAATAGGTAAAACTTGCTATTTTGGCCTAAATAGCAACGCTCTTCTTGCCGAATATGGCAAGCGAAAATTTGTGTATGCAATAATTTCGCAAAAAACATTGTGTACCTAACGAAAAAATATATTTCATTCTGTTTGTTTATTATATTACTGTAAACTTATCTAAAATATATTTAGTTGGATTAGGGTAAATTAAATTGCGCTTGTTATAATAAGGTTAGGTAAGTTTTCTAAGGTTCTTTTGGTACAAAATTATTAATTTTTACATTAACATAAATGAAAAAAATATATCTTTATACGTATAACAGAAATTTTTAGAAAAGACATATGTACATACACATATAAAGTGTCGAGAGCAGAAAGACACGAGCCTGGCCTAAGGCTGGGCTCGGCTCTGGGAACAGAAAATCTCTCGAAACTCATCAAAGGTATATCAAAAGTATACACACTGGAGTAGATACTAAATCAGAGGTGCGCATCTCTCCTTCCCTCCCTTTCCTCAACCTCCTCAGCCTCTTTCCTCTCCTCCCACCCTTTCCTCTCCTCCCACCCTTTCCTCTCCTCCCACCCTTTCTTCTCCTCCCACCCTTTCCTCTCCTCCCACCCTTTCCTCTCCTCCCACCCTTTCTTCTCCTCCCACCCTTTCCTCTCCTCCCACCCTTTCCTCTCCTCCCACCCTTTCCTCTCCCTGGAACCGCTTGTTTGGGACAGGAAGTATGGTTGCAGTTCAGTAGATGAATAAGACCCACGTGCATCTCTAAGGTATTTACAGTTTTATTAGACTGAAGAAACCTGCTGTGGAGTCGAAACGTTTCGGCCAAAAGAAATAGATACCCAAGTGCATCCTATTCCTTAACTTGTCAGTAGTATGACAGTTCAATAAGTCATCACTACTTTTCCAGAGGACTGTGACCCTGAAAGACAGCTATAAATCAAGTAATGGTGAATGTTTTCTTCTTGGAGTCACCTTGTAGAACAAGAGACGGGCTCATGTGAAGGTATCCAGCAGGGTGGCACTCCTTGCCCCTCTACTATACTTCCAAGTCATTACGAAAGCCAGAGAGAAGTTGTCCAGTGAGTTCAACCTCTGGTTCCTGGTTGATGGCACTCTAGCTGGTGGCACTATGAAATCATAAGTCATGTTGAGAATATAGAATATTACCTAACTTTCTCCAAATATTAATTAAATGACTTCAACCAATAAATCACTGATAAAATTACATTAATTTATCATTATTTCATTATTATTATTATTATTATTATTATTATTATTATTATTATGTGAAGCACGAAACTAGTATGGGTCATTTAGCACAAGAAATAGGGGAGACTCGATCCTTTGTCTACTTTGCTTGAGACAGAGGCGCTCTCAAGGTGCACTCACCTAGTCGTCCCTAATGAAATTGCAGCCGCCATGCCAACAGTGCAAGCTGCAGCCGCTTTAGGAGTACAAGTTGCAGTCGCCTTGCCTGGAGTGCAGCTTGGAGTCGCCTTGCCTGGAGTGCAGCTTGGAGTCGCCTTGCCTGGAGTGCAGCTTGGAGTCGCCTTGCCTGGAGTACAAATCACTGACCCACTGACAGTATTCCTGGTGCTCCTCATGGCTCTGACGACATCCACTTTATTTTAATGCGAAAAAAATTCGCCGACCTAAAGAGGATAGAATGCCGGGTTGGAGACATTCCTGTGACCAGTTCCCGAGTGGCTTTCTCCCCTCGTAACCCGGCCTGAGGTCAGGCTTCTTTGTTGCCTGTTCAAGCCATTCTGCTGTTGTTGGCGACCCGCTGTCTCAGCCTGGCTGATTTGGTCCTTGGTATTTAAATACCCGAGGGAAGTGGACTGAATTCGGAGGTACTGCACCATTGAGCCCTTTAAGTTCTTTTTTTTTTAAACCCATTTATAAATATGTTAAAGAACCATGGTGGCATCAAGCACCCCTGTCTACTTCCTTCTTTCACAAACCTGAACTTGACTCTGCATAAAAACTCTTCACAGCTTTCAGTAACCTGCCTCCTATTCCATACAACTGCAACAAACTGTCCGACTATTGAGACTAGTTAATGGTCCGAAACGTCATAAGTTTCGGTCTCCTGTGTGCGGGATATTTATGTAATGATTAAAGCTAAATATAATTCTTACAGTCTTACTCGTCTCCTGTTTATCCTTATACAGGGAACTGCATACTCCCTGCCAATCATTTACCCCACCCTACTTTCATCCGTATACTCAGCACAGACACCAACTACTCCAACACTAAGTCCACACCTGCATTTAACATCTCTGCCTTAATCCCATCTATCCCAGCCGCTTTACCCTATTTCATCCTACCCACTGCCTAACGCATCTTTCCCTACGTCTACATCAAGCTTCTCCTCACTCCTAAACAAATTTATCCAGCCCTGCCCAATGCATGAAACACGGTCTTCTCTTCATCAGTAACATTCAACAACTAATCAACATATCCTCTTCATCTTTGCTGTACCTCCAGCTCTTTCGTTTCCAACTGCTGAGTTCACTTAATCTCCAAGCTTCCTCATCTTAATGATCTCTCTCCTAAACAGTTTCTTATTCTCAACAAAATTTGCTGATAAAAACTCGCCCATTCTCTCACTGGCTCTCCTTTGCAACTCGCTCACCAATTTTTTTTAACCTCTCTCTCTTTGTATGTGTGTGTGTGTGTATCTATCTTTTATATATATATATATATATATATATATATATATATATATATATATATATATATATATATATATATATATATATATATATATATATATACGTATATACTTACATATAAATTCCCTCAAGGCTAGTGTTGGTAATTACTTTTTGGGGTGAATGTGATCAAGATGATTTAAAGGCTGCGAGGGGTGGCGTGAACTAGCCAATCAGCGCTTGCCATTCCCCCCTCCGATAAACCACCATTAAGATTAGAGAATTGGTCCCCTTGGGCGTATCTCTGTTCCCCGATAGATGTCGCTGGTGCCGAATGAGGATGAGGAGGGTGATGGGGATGAAGAGGGTGATGGGGTGAGGAAACGGAGGGTAATGGGGAGAATTTTTATTAACTTTATATTGGATAAGTGTAAATAAATCGATTGGGACGAACAACAGAACAAGAAAATTGAGCACTTCAGCAGGCCTACTGGCCTACTATGTACTGAGAGTGCTTTATGAGTCGGGCTGTGCTAGTCATTTGCTCCTGCTAGCAGTAATAGCCACCTCAAGAAGTAAGCCTGGTCTCAGGCAGGGCTGCGAGAGTAGAGCTCTGGAAATCGGTCACAGGCTTATCAAGGACCGTTCATTCCTCCCCATACAGGAACATTGGGAATGACGTGATAATAACGGAGGTCTCTCCCTTATACAGTAATGGACATTCATCTTTCTCAATGGAGTTTTAAATTTCTCAAAAAATGTGCACAGCCGAGTCTTTTTTTACCGGTTAAATATTGATGCTGAAGTGGTAGTTTATTGTGCACCCCAGGAGCATATGGATACACACAAGGCCTAGAAACTAAGCCTCAATAGCTTTTAACAGGAGTACATCTAGATATATATCTACAATTTATGCTTCGTCTGCTGCAAGCAAATTTAGGTTATTTGCTTAAAATGTCTAGTATCTTACTTTCATTAATAAGATACCTTGACATATATCACACAATGGAAACAAATTTATTATTACTATATTTTATTATTATGTTATTACATTCATAGGGAAGAGCTCAACATGTACGAGTCATATAGCAACTGATGGATTTTTGTAACTGGAGCATTCAACTGAGTGTCTTGCAGCTCCCTTCTTTTTGGCGAGGAATTTAAATGTATTAAGAAGCACTGCAGGAGGCAGGGATAACACCATTACGGAGGAGAATATTACCAGAGTTAGGTTTAGCTCAGCAAGGAAGACCCATTAAACTTCTAACTGCAAAAGGTTTTCTCCTCCTCAGCTTCAAAGAAAGTACTGCTGAGATCAAACTTTTTTATTAAATTCTCAGTGTTGCAGCGTTGCAAATATACCTAATATACCTAATCTCTTAGTTTTAGGGAGACTAGAATTATATAAGGGGTGAGGATGGGTGGATTTTATATATACAGAAAAGATGGACGCACCCCTCTAGATAAAGATAGGTGTACCCCTCTAGATAAAGATAGGTGTACCCCTCTAGATAAAGATAGGTGTACCCCTCTAGATAAAGATAGGTGTACTCCTCTAGATATTAAAAACAGACCTACACCTCTCACTTCAACATTCTAAAGTATCATAAAAGACTGCAGGTTGCCATTCTCTTCAAATTCAATTAGAAACTGAATATATCTATTATTCACAAAATCCCAACAAGGCGATCGTAAACAACTCACCGAACTTCCACTAAAATTTAGTTTTTTTTTTTTTTTAATCTAAAATGATATACGGAAAAAAATCTAAAATGATATACGGAAAAAAAAATCAAGGGTCGATATACGAAGACACTGGAAGATGAGGTAATCAGTCCCTCAAGCCTGGGAGCTGGTGGTCAGTACCTGTGTATCAATTTTCCGACAACCTGCAGCGCCTCTTCTGACTGCGTACACAACATCAACTCTTGATATCCAGCTGCGTTAAAAACTATTCCCTTTTGCACCCGTTGAGGTAGAGGGGAGGATGAGCTTGTGGGATGCGGGATGCGCCATCAACGCAGGGGAACACTAGTGGCGTCATCAACGCAGGGGAACACTAGTGGTGTCATCAACGCAGGGGAACACTAGTGGCGTCATCAACGCGGGGGAACACTAGTGGCGTCATCAACGCAGGGGAACACTAGTGGCGTCATCAACGCAGGGGAACACTAGTGGCGTCATCAACGTGGGGGAAACACTAGTGGCGTCATCAACGCAGGGGAACACTAGTGGCGTCATCAACGCAGGGGAACACTAGTGGCGTCATCAACGCGGGGGAACACTAGTGGCGTCATCAACGTGGGGGAAACACTAGTGGCGTCATCAACGCGGGGGAACACTAGTGGCGTCATCAACGTGGGGGAAACACTAGTGGCGTCATCAACGCGGGGGAACACTAGTGGCGTCATCAACGCAGGGGAACACTAGTGGCGTCATCAACGCGGGGGAACACTAGTGGCGTCATCAACGCAGAAGACACTAGTGGCGTCATCAACGCTTGCTCAGCAAGATGGGCTGGTGATGTCACTTACAGAGACGTCACACGGGGGATTGGCTGTCACCAGCTTGGACACTAATCGCTCAAATCCGGGAACATCACCCACTATCAGGGGATTAGCAACGGGAAGGGATGAATAGGGAGTGAAAGGGACCGCAGGAGAATGGGTGGGGTACACGGAGGGTATTTTTTTTTTTTGTAACCAAGTGGGGGGTAGCAGCAGGGGAAGCCAAATACGACAAAAGCAGACCCAGAAAAGGCGAGGTAATAAATCCGAAAGAGAAAGGGAATAGAGATAATGACAGACCTGAAGGGGAAAAAAACTGGGCATAATAGATAAGACAGTTAAAGCAGGAAGCGTAATAGGACTAAGCAACAAAAGGAGGCATAGCAGAGGACTTAGTAAAGCAGGAGGCTGAGAGAACTCAGTATGACGATCAGCGGTTAACAGGAACAATGGTCAGACAGCAGAAACAGCGGCAATTTATTAGTTGATCTGAAGAGAAAAAACTACGTTGGTCATTCAGCGTGAGTGGTGGAGGCTTCATCCTCCCTCCGCGAGTGGAGGCTTCGTCCTCCCTCCGCGAGTGGTGGAGGCTTCGTCCTCCCTCCGCGAGTGGTGGAGGCTTCGTCCTCCCTCCGCGAGTGGTGGAGGCTTCGTCCTCCCTCCGCGAGTGGTGGAGGCTTCGTCCTCCCTCCGCGAGTGGTGGAGGCTTCGTCCTCCCTCCGCGAGTGGTGGAGGCTTCGTCCTCCCTCCGCGAGTGGTGGAGGCTTCGTCCTCCCTCCGCGAGTGGTGGAGGCTTCGTCCTCCCTCCGCGAGTGGTGGAGGCTTCGTCCTCCCTCCGCGAGTGGTGGAGGCTTCGTCCTCCCTCCGCGAGTGGTGGAGGCTTCGTCCTCCCTCCGCGAGTGGTGGAGGCTTCGTCCTCCCTCCGCGAGTGGTGGAGGCTTCGTCCTCCCTCCGCGAGTGGTGGAGGCTTCGTCCTCCCTCCGCGAGTGGTGGAGGCTTCGTCCTCCCTCCGCGAGTGGTGGAGGCTTCGTCCTCCCTCCGCGAGTGGTGGAGGCTTCGTCCTCCCTCCGCGAGTGGTGGAGGCTTCGTCCTCCCTCCGCGAGTGGTGGAGGCTTCGTCCTCCCTCCGCGAGTGGTGGAGGCTTCGTCCTCCCTCCGCGAGTGGTGGAGGCTTCGTCCTCCCTCCGCGAGTGGTGGAGGCTTCGTCCTCCCTCCGCGAGTGGTGGAGGCTTCGTCCTCCCTCCGCGAGTGGTGGAGGCTTCGTCCTCCCTCCGCGAGTGGTGGAGGCTTCGTCCTCCCTCCGCGAGTGGTGGAGGCTTCGTCCTCCCTCCGCGAGTGGTGGAGGTTTCGTCCTCCCTCCGCGAGTGGTGGAGGTTTCGTCCTCCCTCCGCGAGTGGTGGAGGTTTCGTCCTCCCTCCGCGAGTGGTGGAGGTTTCGTCCTCCCTCCGCGAGTGGTGGAGGTTTCGTCCTCCCTCCGCGAGTGGTGGAGGTTTCGTCCTCCCTCCGCGAGTGGTGGAGGTTTCGTCCTCCCTCCGCGAGTAGTGGAGGTTTCGTCCTCCCTCCGCGAGTAGTGGAGGTTTCGTCCTCCCTCCGCGAGTAGTGGAGGTTTCATCCTCCCTCCGCGAGTAGTGGAGGTTTCATCCTCCCTCCGCGAGTAGTGGAGGTTTCATCCTCCCTCCGCGAGTAGTGGAGGTTTCATCCTCCCTCCGCGAGTAGTGGAGGTTTCATCCTCCCTCCGCGAGTAGTGGAGGTTTCATCCTCCCTCCGTGAGTAGTGGAGGTTTCATCCTCCCTCCGCGAGTAGTGGAGGTTTCATCCTCCGCGAGTAGTGGAGGTTTCATCCTCCCTCCGCGAGTAGTGGAGGTTTCATCCTCCCTCCGCGAGTAGTGGAGGTTTCATCCTCCCTCCGCGAGTAGTGGAGGCTTCATCCTCCCTAAGTCCACGAGTGATGTAGGCTTCATCTTCCCTCCGCGAGTGATGGAGGCTTCATCCTCCCTCCGCGAGTGATGGAGGCTTCATCCTCCCTCCGCGAGTGATGGAGGCTTCATCCTCCCTCCGCGAGTGATGGAGGCTTCATCCTCCCTCCGCTAAGCACACGATAGGCATGCTAACAAACCGTACTACCAAGAAGGTACCACCAGTGCCAGGATGTGGCCGAAACACCATTAGCCATAAAGTGGAAAAGAATGAGTAGCAGACACCAGCAGGCAACAGTGGTAGCTAAGGAAGCCCCCCTTTATTTTTTACCCTCCCCCCTCTTCCCCTGAGAGCACGGTGTATCGGCTGCCACCTGGTTAATCGAGCCATCCCCGCTTCTGCTCACGTGCGCCCCCCACCAACACCCTTGCTGGAATCTTGTCCCACCGTAATCATAACAACGATCTACGGCCCTTAAATCTTCCCCGGTGGCCCCGACGGTGTTAAGGCCGCGCTACCCTGGATGCCTCGGCCCTCGACCATTCCCTGGATCACCTAGAACTCTTTCCTGGATCAGCAACAGCGGTTCTAAGACAGTCTCGTCTCTCCTTGCTACCAACGGAGACTAAGATAATCTATCCCAGGAGCTATTACTACTATTACCAGTCCTAATGTGACTACTACTATTGCTACCACTGATACCCCTACTAACAGCTACTGCTCCTTCTACAACGAATGAAAAATGGGAAAAAGGAGAGAGAGAGAGAGAGAGAGAGAGAGAGAAAGGAGAGAGACGATTATTACACACACACAACTAAAGGAAGAGCTGGCAGGTAGCCCACCAGGTAATAACTATCACAGGTAAAACGACTAGCTCTACTCACGCTCGTGCTACCATGGTCGTGCTACCATGGTCGTGTTACCATAGTTGTGGGGTCATGGTCGTGTTACCACGGCCGTGCTACCATAGTTGAGCTACCACGGTCGTGTTATCATAATTGTGCTACCACGGTCGTGCTAGCATGGTCGTGTTACCATAGTTGTGGGGCCATGGTCATGTTACCACGGCCGTGCTGCCATAGTTGTGCTACCACGGTCGTGCTGCCATAGTTGTGCTACCACGGTCGTGCTAGCATGGTAGTGTTATCATAGTTGTACTACCATTGTTGTGCCAGCATGGTTGTGTTGTCATAGTTGTGCTACCACGATCGTGCTAGCATGGTCGTGTTACCATAGTTGTGGGGCCATGGTCATGTTACCATGGTCGTGCTGCCATAGTTGTGCTACCACGGTCGTGCTAGCATGGTAGTGTTACCATAGTTGTGGGGCCATGGTCATGTTACCATGGTCGTGCTACCATGGTCGTGGTGTGAAGCTAGCACCACCATGGTCGTGTTGTGAAGCTTGCCGACACTACCATGGTTGTGGTGTGAAGCTGGCACCACCATGGTCGTGGTATGAAGATGGTACCTCCATGGTGGAGTGAAGCTGGTGCCACCATGGTCGCGGTGTGAGTCTCACACTACCACCTTGTTCGTGGTTTCAAGAATATTTTCATGTCACACTCTGGATATATCTCTCTTGAATTGGAAATCAGTGTCAAATTCAGTCTCAATTACCACAGGTGTTTGAGTGAGTGAGTGAGAGAGAAAGAGAGAGGGAGAGAGAGAACGTCAGGTTTCCGGGGCAAGGACACTGCTTAAGATGCGTCACAAATCAGCAAAATGGTTGTCTACACCTCCATGAGACCAGGAAAGCCGTACACGGCAAGCGGAGGCCGCAGAGCCCCAACCATGTAATCCTGGTGTATTGTGAGGGATTACCACATTAATCCCATGACAGCGTGATGTAAGCGTGTCGTGTGGGGACGCAGCCAAGAGTATTGCAACACTATACACATAAAGGGTAAGCCCTTCATACAGACATTCTTGTGTAGTACGTAATTCCTTTATATACAAAAAATATGTGAACTGCGAAGGTCTGCAACCGAGAGTAATAGCAACGCTGTTGCTGCTGAGGCGTTCTGTGGGGAAACTAAAGCTAAGGTTAACTCCTGAACGACGAAGGGTATGTATACTTAAGAGGCGTTTCTCTCTAAGTGTATAGAGTTTAATCACTAAAATAGAAATTAAAGTCTACTTAGACTGGGGGTTTACAGTGACCAAGCAGCAGCCTTAATGATCCTTGAGAAGACGATAAACCAAACAATTTCTGAACGATGTGATCTTCGTGTTGTTTTGAAGATTCTGATTTCGTATAATGCTTGCACCTTGTGGGTGAGTCCAGGCTGAAGACACTTCTGAGAGATTTACGTTTTTACAAATGCCAGGAAGGTAGTTAACTTTAAAGTTTGTTTAACTATACAAATCTCAAACTTGCGAGCTCTCAGTATTTAATCTAATAATACTCCACAGTATTATTATTATTATAGTATGGATAAAGGTTCATAAATAATTGAAAACTAGCGCTGATTTTTCAAGTCCTTAATTCAACTATAAAATCAACATTCACTTAGGAGGATGGGCTATATTCCTGAGCCACTGCTGCACTTGCAAGCGCGTCAAGCAACATTGTTTGTAGGTGGCAAAGATGCTAGTTGAAAAAGATTTATTTTTCTTGCCTTTCTTTCCTCAGAACACTGAACCTCAGTTTTTTTTTCACTTTTTTTTTCATTTTCTGTGGCTCAAAGTGCCAGTACAACATTTTTCTCCAGCTTGAATAGTGTCTTCCTGAGTTGTTTTCCGGTCACTGAAGGCCACGACGACTTGTTTCAGGCGCTCGTTCTCCTTCAACACTAAATGAATCTTTCTTTCCTTGTCGATATGAGGTTGGGGTTTTACTACAGTGAAGGAAGAGCAAGTTACTTTGAATACCACCTCCTGCTTCCTAGACTCATGCTATGAAGTTTCTTTTGGGTTTTCATTGCACCAGGACTGAAACATACAAACTCTGGTGTTTGGGAACGCTGAAGTACCACTCGTCATCCAGCACAGATCATTCTATAACTTAATAACTTTAGGTAGAATCATCCCGCATAAACTGTCCTCCTAAAGCAAGAGATAAAATCGGTGAAACAATCAGAGTGCTCGCATCACTGACTTCCTCTCTCTTATCTCTATTTGGACACTTGGTACCCGCTGAGATGATAATGTGATGACGCACCCTTTGTCCCCCTCCATTCCCAAAGGATTTTTCTTAAGGCGCCTGTTATCACAAGTCTGCTTCTGATTTCAATGTCAGCAGATGTTTCGTTTGAACAGCGTTTGATTGGTCCAGAGCGATCTGGACACACACGCAAACGCACACACACACACACACACACACGTGTGTACAGGTGGCTTGACAAGGCCCTACAACATTATGGTAATATATCCTGTGATGATCTACTCCATCAAGGAAGAAGAACAGCAATCACGTCAACACAGTGCTTTCCACTCCATTTAAAAAAAATATACGTCTTACTTGTAGCTACAGAACGTACTGAAGTGTATGTCTGTTCTTATGTATCTGTACAACGTGTTGAATTTAACGTTGCCTGAATTCCCAAAGACACTGATGTATTGTGCCCTTTCGTTTAAATTTGATTATTTGTATCTATATATAAATAGTCTAAGTAACCTAAGCTAAAGTAACCCATCTTAAGGTACTCCAACCTAAAGCAACTTAATCCAAATTAACCTAACTTAATCTAACCTAGAATAACTAATATTCAACACTGGCCTTAAATCATGCAAAAAATGGACACACAGTAATCGGTTGGAAAACAAACCTTTGATATATACCTTTGAAGAGTTTCGAGAGTATCTACTCTCTGAGCCCGGCCATGGGCCAGGCTCGTCTGGTGCTTGCCTGGTCAACCAGGCTGTTGCTGCTGGAGGCCCGCTGCCCCACATATCCATCACAGCCTGGTTGATCTGGCACCTGGTGAAGATATTTGTCCAGTTTCCTCTTGAAGGCTTCTACACTGGTTCCAGCTGTGTTTCGGATATCTTCTGGTAAGATGTTGAATAGTCTGGGACCCCGGATGTTAATACAGTGCTCCCGTATTGTCCCCACCGCACCCCTGCTCCTCACTGGGTTTATTTTACACTTTCTCCCATATCTCTCACTCCAGTATGTTGTTATGGCAGTGTACAGATTTGGGACCAGGCCCTCAAGTACTTGCTACTAGTTACCTGTGTTTGGTGTTGAGAGTCGTTACCTGTGTCTGGTGTTAAGAGTCGTTACCTGTGTCTGGTGTTGAGAGTCGTTACCTGTGTCTGGTGTTGAGAGTCGTTACCTGTGTCTGGTGTTGAGAGTCGTTACCTGTGTCTGGTGTTGAGAGTCGTTACCTGTGTCTGGTGTTGAGAGTCGTTACCTGTGTCTGGTGTTGAGAGTCGTTACCTGTGTCTGGTGTTGAGAGTCGTTACCTGTGTCTGGTGTTGAGAGTCGTTACCTGTGTCTGGTGTTGAGAGTCGTTACCTGTGTCTGGTGTTGAGAGTCGTTACCTGTGTCTGGTGTTGAGAGTTGTTACCTGTGTCTGGTGTTGAGAGTTGTTACCTGTGTCTGGTGTCGAGAGTCGTTACCTGTGTCTGGTGTTGAGAGTCGTTACCTGTGTCTGGTGTTGAGAGTCGTTACCTGTGTCTGGTGTTGAGAGTTACCTGTGTCTGGTGTTGAGAGCTCTCCTCACTCCGCAGCTTAGAGATTGCAAGTGGATTAAATCCCCCGGTGTTCCAAATATGGAAATAAATCCCCGTAGATAAGGATTTAAGCTGGAACTAATCCAAGAGAAGACGCATTTATTGCTGGTCTCAAGTAAGCCAGCTCAATTTTAGCGCCTTGTAATCCCCTCGCGGATAGAGGGAAGCAGTGGGGGAGAGAGAAGGTAGATGGAGGCAGTGGGGAGAGATAAGGGACATGGGGCAATGGGGAAAGATGGGGGAAAGGGAGGCAGTAGGAATACAGAGGAAATGGAGGCAGTGAGGAGAGATAGAGGCAGTGGTAAGTGATAGGGGAGAGGGAGGGAGGGGCAAAGATGAGGGAGGAGAAAAGAACAAACAGGATGAGAGAGAAACGGTGGGCGAAGAGATGAACAAACAAGGGATAGATAGATAGATAAGAGTGGAAAAAGCTGCAACATAGCCCCTCTACATCTCCCTCGGCTGACTGCCACGTCCCCTCAGCTTAGTGCATGAGTGGTCCCACGTCCCCTCAGTGCATGAGGAAGGCCCACGTCCCCTGAGCTGAGTGCATGAGGGGCCCCACAATGGTTTTTAAACAAATTTCTCCGTCTTCCTCAGATGATGCAAAAAAGTGTTGGGCAAATTGAATTAGGAAGACTCACGCGTATTCTCACTCTCCCCACCGACTACCAATGTTGACCGTGAGGTGAGGGGAGAAGGGCAAGGCAGAGGAGAACAAGAGCTGGGGAGGAAGAACAAGATCTGAGAGGGGAGAACAAGAATTGGGAGGGAAGAACAAGGGCAGGGGAGAACAAGAGCTGGGGAAGAAGAACAAGACCTAAGAAGGAAGAAGAGCTGGATAGGGAAGGAAAGGAGCTGGGAAGAACAAAAGCTGGGGAGGAAGAACAAGACCTGGTAGGAGAGAATAAGAACTGAGAGGAGGGGAGAACAAGGGCATGGCAGGGGATAACAAGAGCTGGTGAAGAAGAACATGACCTAAGAAGAGAAAACAAGAGCTGAATGGGAAGAAAAGGACCTGGGAAGGAAGAACAAGAGCTGGGGTAAAATAACAAAAGAGTTGGGGAGGAACAACAAGACCTGAAAGGGGAGAACAAGGTCTGAGAGGGGAGAACAAGAGCTGGGGAGGAAGAACAAGAACTGGGGAGGGGAGAACAAGAACTGGGGAGGGGAGAACAAGAACTGGGGAGGGGAGAACAAGAACTGGGGAGGGGAGAACAAGAACTGGGGAGGGGAGAACAAGAACTGGGGAGGGGAGAACAAGAACTGGGGAGGGGAGAACAAGAACTGAGAGAAGATCTCTGATATTAATTTTTCTCTTATACACAGCTACATATATTTCTGGGAAAAAACGTAAAGTGTTTATTTTTCCACCAAACGCAGCTTTGTCCCATCTAACTTATCTTGGATCAGGTCAAACTTAGTTGGTGTTTAGATTCAAGTTAAGTCGTAATGAACGAGTGCCAATGAATAAAATGGATGGAGGGGATTCGAACCGTGGTATTAGCATATAGCAGGCCCAAGGCAGTGCCTTGCTCTGAGTCTACTACATGCCAGGGCAACGGTCCATTCTTCTGCTTATTAATTGGCGTTGCTTAACATCAGTGACGTAGTTCTGGTTTCGTACACACGCACTGCTGATTTGCGTAATTTTAACAAAAACAAAATCCTTCGCTGCTTGTTGTGCGGACTCAGGCCAGTCTTCACCCTTCATCTCTCCCTCCCTCCCTCCATGTACTCCTTCCATTCCTCCCTCACCGATCTCCCTCCACATGAAAGAAACATTTAATACACAGCCGAGTGATGCCTCTCAGATACATTTCCCCGGCGTGCGTAGCGGGCCCTCCAGGAGATTACCCCCTAACAATCCACCTCAAACCCACCTTCAATGCATATTTCATCTCCGCCGCCCACCAATATCGCGCCGAAGAGCTTTGCAAGGAGACGGGAGGCAGGTGGGCGGTGAGAGGGGTGGAAGGGGGATGGGGTCCTAGCGCCGCTCACCACCGCAACACCAACAATAGGAAGACCCTTTAGCGGGCGCCATCTGCGGACGGACGAACCAGTCGTTCCCGTCGAAATATTAATCCGTTTACTTTATATACGAGACTGGAAACCCCCGGGGAGGCCTGCAATATGCATAGAGGACCCCGGGGGAGGCCTGCAATATGCATCAGGCCGCGCAATCATCAGATATCAAATGATCTCGTTCCACCATCTTTATCTCTGACTTCCCGGAGTTACGGAAAGGTTAGTCTGCAATAACCATCAGCATAAATGTCAAATACCCAAGCTCGTAACGTCAGGACCGCGCGCTCTCGTTTGTGTACAAGTGGCCAAGCAGGCAGAGCGGCTCACAGACGCCTCCACTTACTAACGTGTCCATTGTTTACGAAGGTGTCCACAGAGAAGAATTTACGAATGTTTCTTACGAACGTGTCCACAACGAGAAATGGACGAATGGCTCTGCAATAAGCTAGGTTCAAACACGTCCACCAAGGGCGACCCTCGGTAATGGTTATCGGTTAACTGTTCCCCCTTTCACTCCCCGCTCCTTGTCCTCCTCCACCGTTGACTTCCCCACAACTAACGCAAACTTGGCCATTATTATCACTCAAAATGCTACAAGATTTGCCACACATTTTGCAAGGCACATCGCTCCGCTTCTCACCCCAGGGAAAATAATACTTTTTTTTTTTAACTGCTCTACAAAACAACCAGAAAAAGCTGGGAAAAGGGAAGGCTCTAGAATCGAAAGGTCTCTAAAACTAAAGAAGTCCCTGAAACCTAAGAAGCCCCTAGAACAGAAAAGGTTCTAGAACTACGTGCAGTAAACTCGAGGGTCACAGCCCCACGTCTCTGTCTACGATGATAACCCAATCAATTTGACTGCTGGCGCTAGCCGAGCGCGAGCACAACAGCTCAGATGATCAGGAACTAACTTAAGGGAATTTTCTTGTTGGTAATTTCACTTACGCAGTAAGGGTGTTGAAAATATTGGGCTATATACTTTTTTTTTTAATGTACTCATTATTCCCATGCTTCTCACCGGAGGTGTTCTGCACAGTCTGCCGAAGCTTTTGCTCTCGTGGGGAATGCTTTAAGTGTGCAAATTTGGGGCCAATTCCTTCAGAATTTTCCAGATGTAAATTATGAAGTATCCTTCTCGCCTACGTTATAGGAAGTACAGTTTAAGGTATCTTAGGCATGAAGTATCATCAGGAGAGTGAAGGTTCTCCGTTTATTTCCCAGATCTTTAAAATGTGCTGTTAGTAAACAACAATATTCCAGTCTTCAAAGAACAAATGACTGGTATCTCTTGCTCTGAAGGTTGTAGTTAACCAATCTATCATTTTCCTTACAGCTGTAATAATAACACTGCCACGATCCTTTAACGTAAGATGTAGATCTTACGTTAAAGTTACTCGCATTCCTCATATGCCGTTTCATTTCTTCGTCTCTCAGAAACACGTCCTATAACTAAAAATGAGGTTTTCTTTTCCAGCCCTTGGTCAACCACTTAACCATCTCTCATTATATAGGGGTGAGAAGGAACCTCTTCACCTCCCCCCCCCCATCCTATGTAGGTCACTGATTAGCCACCTAATTAGTACAATCCACCGGTTGGGAGCTCATTTCTCCCAGTACAAGACTATCTCCTCACCAATTAATAACACTTCTTCACTTTACTGCCACTTAATCTCACCCACACAAGTACATCCAAAATTAAATCAAGGAGATATTACTGGAGATAATTCCAAACCAATATGAAAAATACAGTACATTTATGTATTAATACTAATACTGAATATATGAAGCAAATACAATTACTAAATACAAGGTCACTGCGACTAAAACGATATCACAATTAAAGGGAGATAATTACAAATGATCAATTGGAAGGCATACAAAATACATTGGTAAGAAAGTAAATCACTTACAATTAATAGGCCATTATGATTTACCAAAGTCATCGCAAAAATATATCTTAACTGGAGTGAGATGTTGCTTGACCTTGGTCTCACATGACCAACCACTTTCCTTAGATGTGATCGAAGTCCCTGTGGCTGAACCCTCATCGACCAAGTGCCCTTCCCCTTCTTTAATTCACTAAAAAAGCTTCTTGAACTAAAGAAGTATGTAGAACCAAAGAAATCTCTGGAACTAAAGAAGCGTCTGGAACTGAAGAAGACTCTAGAACTGAAGAAATTTCTGGAAATGAAGAAGCCTCTGGAAACTAAGAAGCCTGTGGAAGTTAAGAAGCCTCTGGAAATGAAGCATCTGGAATGTAAGGAGGCTCCGAAACTGAAGATGTCCCTGGAGTTAAAGATTTCCAGGGGAGCTAAAGTTCATGGAAATGAAGACTTTTTTTTTTGTAACTGAAGAAACTCCTAGAACTGATGAAGTGCTTGGAACTGAAGAAACCTATGAATATGAAGAAACCAATGGAACTGAAGAAACCTGTGAACATGAAGACGCCTGTAGAACTGAAGAAACTACTGGTAATGAGGAAATCCTTGGAATTGAAGAAGCCTTTGAACCTAAGACACTATTGATTAAAACCAATATACCAGAATAAAACTTAAAACGTAATATATAAGTTGCACACCGGCCCGGACCTGATAAACGAGGGATGAGGTGCTTGCAGGTAGAAAGGGGTAAGGGAAAGAGGAAGTAGGAAAGGGAGAGGGTATGGATAGATAGGGGTTAGGGGAGGGAGGGGAGGGAGGGAAGGAGGGAGGGAGGGAAGAAGGGGGAGAGAGAGAGAGAGAGAGAGAGAGAGAGAGAGAGAGAGAAAGAGAGAGAGAGAGATAAAGAGAGGGAGGGGGTGAGGAGAAAAGCGAAGTTTTTTTTTGTATCCCCCCCCCCGTCCCCGGCCACTTGTATAATTAAATTACCCACTGTTGGCCAGACCACGGTGGAAGCCGCTTATTAGAGATACAGAATTTAGAGCTGTGGCGATAAAACTTTTGCGGGTTAATTAGAACAACAGCAGCAGCATAGTCTGATATACTACACTATCTCTACCTTTCTCACTCCTCATCCGTTCTCTCCATTTCACCTATTACCCTTATCTCCCTTCCCTTCCTCTTATCTTTCTTTCCACACTCGTATATTTCTTTTCCTCTTATCTCCCTCTCCCTCCCTTTATATACCTTTCCCTTCCCCTCCATCTCCCACCTTGCTCCTCTTCCGTCATGATCAATAAAGAAGCCAGGATGTCACCATCCCTTACGCAGTGTTGCTGCTAGCAGATACAGTTTTTGGTGGTGTAAATAAGAAGAGCATCATCTTCGTATGACTTTGAGTGTTTAAAGGTGCCAGCTTCAGCCTTGGCCATACAACACTGGCGGCGGCGACCATGACTACAGCAGCAACGGTGTCGATAACTCCCGGCAGTGGTAACAACAGCTGCAACAATGACGACAACGACAGCGACGACGAAGACGACAATAATGGTGGCAGAGGCGGCGAAGTCTGCGGAGATGACGAGGGATTGTCTTTGCGAGGCTGCCCCATAAACAATGGCTAGCCTTTTAAAAGCACACAAAAAATTATTAGCTGGAATTCTGACTACTTTATTCTGCTTTCCACTTCGCTCAAAAACGCAAACCATTTATTTTGGTTTTTCACACAGGCACTCAACACTGTTCTGGAAGTGTACCAGACTTCAATGAGTCTCTAATCAAACAGGCACGCAGCTCTGTTTTGTCTGGTATACCATCGTGTAAGTCACCTCTAGCCAACCATAAAGCAAGATTAAAAAGTTCGGAGGTACCATATGCTTTCTCGCTCCAGAGAGTACATTCCAATTGCTTTATTGGCTCCATACCGGAAGCAACGATATTTGTACCTCTTCCAGCACTGATATCTCTCTAGCTTGGAACGGAGCCGTCAGCATCGAGTAATTTTCTAAATTAAAGCACTAATGACTCATGAAATCGTAATAACACGACTGAATAGTGCCACAACTGGCATTATTTATCTTGTTTTTGAATGTTTTCATTATGCACTGTCATTTTTCTCCCCTCCGTGGCATTTGCCTTATGTTCTCTAAATAATAGGTTATTTGACATGATTATACCTAAGTCGTTTACATGTTCCTTTCGTTCTACGATATGGTCCTCCTATGTTTTTTAGCCATCCAGTGCTCTTCTGAGTTCTTCAGTCTTTCCATATCTAAGCAGCTGGAATTTGTCAACTTTGAACATCATGTTATTTTCTATTTACACAACTGGACTTTGGTTTTCTTCCCCTGTCTCAGTTATTTTGCCATAAAGGTTCAGTACCTGTAGTTGACGCAAGAATGATCTCGCTGTAAATCTATGTTGACTTGACTCACGAAATCGTAATGACACGATTGCAAACAAACCATACCACGGGTGGGGTTAGAACCCGCGATCAGAGAGACTCAAAACTCCAGACCGTCGCGTTAGCCACTGGGCCAGCTAGCTTTATTAAGATTCATCCAACTAGGTATATTTCTACACCATAGGAAGGTTAGCATAGGCACCACTGTGTCCACAAATGCAAGTTTTTTACAGACGAATCTCCCGCTAGCATGGCCGTGACGAACTCTAGCCCGGTCTGAAGTTATGAGACTCTCTGATCGCGGGTTCTAACCCCACCCGTGGTATGGCGTTTTTATGTTGACTTGGGTTGTGAAAGTCATGTTATTGCACAAAATTTGTAATATGGCATCTCATAACCCTTCTCAAGGCTCTCAAATGTGATGTTAGTGTTACTAGTATGCAAATATCTGATCAGCTAATCACGTGGCAGCACCACAGTGCCTAAAAGCATGCAGACATAGTCAAGAAGTTCCGATTCTGATGATCAGACCGAACATCAGAATCGGAAGAACTGTGATTTAAGTGACTTTGATCGTCGAATAATTGTTGGTGACAGACCTCAATCAAGGAAGAGCATAGAATGTAATTACCTTTCACTGTGGTTAAATTTCTCTTATTGTTTTTATCTGTGAGTGTGATATCAGACTTCGAAAATGTATTCAAAATGCGATCAAAATGGAGCCCATTTCTTGGTGATAATCAATAAACTACCCTCCCCTCCCCTCCCCTCCCCTCCCCTCCCCCACAGCACTAATAACAAGGCTGCGTCAGTCGTCATCACCAACCACAACTTAATTACTTAACATTTGTGGACTAATTCGTCATTATTATTCACGAGCAGCTTTCCCCTACTCACTCCCATGAGTGCGACGCCATAATGTGTTTTGTGACTTGGTTATCATCACGGCAGAGTCATTTGTATAAAAAAAAAAAGGCAGATCAGCAGTGTGCTGCTATCTTGGTCCATGTAATGCTTATAGAGTAGAAATATACTGGGCAATATTTTCACGTTTCTTCAGGTTTTTTCTAGTATTTTAAAGAAATTTTAATTTCTGCGATAAAAATTAGAACATTTGTGGTTAAGAAGCATTAATTTAGTGTAATAGTACTGTACCTAATCTTATGGCTGTTTCCATGTCATATTCCATCACATAGTTTGTGTTTCCTACTTAGGGTTGTGAAATCTGTCAGCCAGAAATGGAGAACTTCAGTAAGACGAGGCTGTCTTCCACTCTGGGTTCAGTAGCTACAGGAGCTTCAAAGGTTTCCTTCCAGTAAGGTCGGAGTTACAATTACGTTAGAATTACTATTTCTCAGGTTACCCTCCAGCAGCAGGGTTGAAGATACTATCATGTTGGAATGGCGGCCTCGGAGGCTGGCTTGTCCTCCCCCACACAAGAGCAACTATGAGACTATCCCGAGCACCACACACAGCCATCACCATGACTGTGTGGTGACTGAGCCTCAGGCTGGAGGGGGGGAGGGTGAATGCGGTGTGTTTATACCACCGAGGTCATCACTCACTCTTTATTATCCCCGCTGCCATCTGTTGCTTTATTTATGAAGCATATTCCTTTCCTCTTATTCCCTCTCCCGCCTCTCTACTCTAATCTTCCATAGTGGTCACTCTTCCTCCCTCCTCTACCCTCTCTCCATATTTCTTCCCTCCATTCAACGCTGCTCCCCCCTCACCTTCTCCATTCCTTCTTCCTTTCTCTTTAAACCATATTTTCTTTACCACTTTAACCATCTTATTCTTCCCTACTCAAGTGTTCCATTTTCACTTTCCTTTCCCAGGTTTTCCTTTCTTTATCTCGTGCACCTTTATATCTCCTTCCCTAATTTCCATTCATTGCTTTCCTTACCTCTCGCTGACTTCCTCTAACTACTTGCCTCTTGCTTTTACTCATCCACGCTCCTTTTCCAACACCTCTCATCAACTCCCTTTTCCCACTCTTTACTCTTATCTACTCCCCTCTTCCTTCTTATTACTTACATCTACTGTCCTCTCCTTGTCCCATATTCTGCCTGAATCACTAGTTTTATTGTCTCCTATTTTATCACTCCTTCGGTCGCAATTCTTTAATTCCATACCATCTTCAAGGTCTGCTCTCTTTCACTTATTAACTGCCTTCATTTAAATATCTCTCGTCACTCCGGTAAAGTGGTAATTAAATGCAATAACAGGGATTCAGAATCCTCATTGGAAGATGGAATGAAACAGGTGGCGATTCTGAGTCCCATTCTGTTGATGAAGACTCTCTTAGGATTAATCCCGGGGGTTTCGAGTCCTCTTCTGTTGATGAGAACTCTTTGGATTAACCCCGGGGATTCTGAGTCCCCTTCTGTTGGCGAAGATTCTTTGGATTAACCCCGGAGGGTTATTAATCAAAGATGAATTTAACCCACGTAGGGTATTAACTCCTGATGTTTGTTTACCAAAGAGTTATTAACCCGGGTAGCTTAACTGCCGGTTCAGCAACAAGACTTTCTAAATATGAATGTACTGTTGCTGATCCTGCTTTACTTAGTACAATAAATAACATATACAGCAATCACTATCAAATATGAACAACAGTGAACTCGCCTAATATGTACAAGAGTAATTGTGGTACAATGTTACTTAAATGTCTGTTAGAGAAACTTCTTTGGTGGTGCAATTTTCGTGCTGCATTTAAATGGTTGTTGGCTTTTTCGTGACTGTGTAAAACAATCAAAATTAAATAAACTAAGTTTTCTTACGATGTGCATTTATAAATTGTATTATGTAAGATTAAGTCTGTTCCCCACTCACTGTGAAAGCCAACTAACTGACTATGACCCTGGACAAATCAGCCACAGCAGGACAGTGTCAAACACGAGTGACACACTCCTCTCATTAGTATTTACATTGGTGTCTAAGGGTGAAATCACGCGGAAATTACTGGTTTTGTCTCAGCGTATCCAACATGTTACACGTACAACAAACCAGAACAGTTTACGGGTTGCAGTGAAGTTAAATCACAGAGTCGGATCAAAAGAGATAGTCTCTTTAATACATGATTATGGTTTCGCAGTAAATAATGACGATTTTCCGATTTCGAACATCTGCTGCTATACAAACTGTTGACCACTGTCAAGGACTTCATTTTGCCCAAGGACTAGTAATGGATGTTGGTGTTGTAATGGGTTGGTTTGATATTTATGACTTCATTGTATTAACACTAAATGGACGGAGAGACTCACGCCATGGAAATTGAGTGTACCCAACACCCTGTGGAGTGATTAACCATGTCTGCTATAATATAATAATTACAAGGTTAAAAAAAAGTCCCAGATTAGTCCTTGCAACTAAGTGAATTAGTGCCACTGTTACCAGCGCATTACACTAATCCAAATACAGTAGACTCATTCCTCTCCTGATCCCCCTTGGATGTGGAAGGGTAGCCATACAGCGATGTTTGCCAAAAGAATGGAGAGTGCTTCAAGACCCACTTATTAGATTCCGAATGGCTGTTTTCTATTGCAACTCCAGAAAACTCAAATGGAACCCTATCAGCGTGGTCTGGATATACTTTACGACAAAAAAGAACCTGTTACCACTACAAAATATATAATAAATAATTAGATAATGACTTTACTTGGCATCTTCTCATACGAACACAATTCAGACAGTGATGGCATTCTGTGAGAAGTATATTAAAACCTTGGTATGTCATCAGTAAATCTGACAGAAGACATGCAACTCTACATGGGTACATTTTAAGGAAAATGGTCTGATCTCGAACAATGGTAATTATTCTACTGTACTACAAGCGGTGGCATGCACACACTTTTTTGGGATGCACTGGGGCTCTCATTAAAGTATCAGGGTTGAAAGATGCACTGGGAGCAGCTTACAGTGGCATCAAAGGCACGCCGAATAGTAAGTCTTGGATTCTGTGTTCTACGGGGGTTTTGCATGCTGGTTTCTGCATTGATGGCTGATTGTCCACAAAGATAAAAGAAATGCTGAAGGCCTGTCTGAATAGAGCAGGCAAGATTTTCCCCCATATTAAACTTGTGGGCTGACTGACTCTAGATAACCCACATTTATCGGTTTGTCCGTGCAGAGGAAAAAAAGTGATTGGATTTTACAGCGGCATTCTTTGGGACAGATTCCCCATTTCTACGCAGCAGGTGACTGGCAGTATGCTAGATATATTGTATGGCATATTATTGAAATTAAAACTATGTTGCCTGAAGATGCTAAAGCCATGGTATTCTAGGTTTCACATGTATGAAGGGACAAAGGTTTTTATAACAGTGTACATGGATATTAGTTTGAACACAAGTACACATGGTACTTGGCCATTTGCACGATATTGCCAATGACTGGATTTGTGATGCAAATGTTAATATGACTGATAACCAAACAACTGGAGATAACATGTCACTATCCTTCAAAAAAAGTTTGCTTCAGGGTTTTCATGACAAAACTGGACAGCTGAAAACCCAGGAAACTAAAGAAAGCGTAAAAGTTGAAGACAGAGTAGCGTTATGACACGGAAATTGTCTAAAGTAGACTTCACTGAGCACCAGAGAGTTATCAACCTTTCATAAGTACTTCTGTACGAGCTATGTGAATTTGCCAGTAATCTTGACTGGATGAATAGGGAAACCTTCGTAAGGGCAACAAAGCCACATGTGTACAAAAATTACGCGTGCAGGCAGTGAATACCAGATTCTGTGAAAGTGCATGAATCTCAGGTGTTGTAGCACGTAATCTGCCCTCCTGCAGGGACTTACCCAGACTAAGACTATGATGATGATGATATCTGTGATGAGGTCCCAATATTACACAAATAACCGCCACTGAAACCTGTGACGACGTTTCGGTCCGACTTGGAACATTAACGGGGCAGCCCCATACACTGTGGGTGTTCCTGCCCTGTAACGCTCATACAGAATAAGGAAGCCATACACTGTGGGAGTTCCAAACATGCAACCCTCATAAAAACAGCAGGACAGCCGCACTGCGGGTGTTATCACCATGAATCTCTTACATAGAATAGGGAAGCGACGCACTGCGGGTATTCTCACCAAGTAACTAGAATACAGAATAGTGAAGCCGCACACTGCTAGTGTTTCCACACTGTGCGGATCCTTATTATCAACGTAAAAAAAAAAAAACTCCCCAACAACTGCATCCCATTGCTCTGACACATGTGTCCACCTGCTTACATACCGCCCTCCCCTCCCCCCATACCACCCACCTAGTTTAAGTGTGAAAAGCAGCAGCATTACCAGTGCCCTCACTTCCCCTTAACAGTATCGTTACCTTCCCCTCACCTCCCATTAGTATAGTAACCTTCCTCTCACCTCCCCTTAACAGTATCGTAACCTTCCCCTCAATTCCCATTAGTATAGTAACCTTCCCCTCACCTTCCCTTAACAGTATCGTAACCTCCCCTCATCTCCCCTTAATATTATCATCACTTTTCCCTTCCCTAAACAGCACAGTATCATTTCCCCTCATTTCGTATCGTAACGTTTCCCTTACTTCCCCTTAACATTATGTTAACCTTCCCTCACTTCCCCTTAACAGTATGGTAACCTCCCTCCCCTCTGCAATCGTGTATCCTCTTCCCAACCAAGATCTTCGTGGTATCCCTTCCCTCCCCATCCCCCACTATCAGTGACATTTTCTAGATACAGCCCACCTTGTTTCCCTCCTCCAACTACTGTACACTTCAGGCTCCCCGCCCCTCTTCCCTTAACTGCGCCTCTTCACCCTGTGAAAGATAAAACTGATTGTTTTAATTTGAAGCTTTAAATCCATGTGTTACTGAGCAGGAGTGGCAGAGGCTCGACCTGCTACCTAACTATGCTTTCCTATTTGTTTAAAGTAGGAAAACACGGTTTTAGAGCAAGACGCTCGAACGTTTTCCAACTAGATTCGCTATAATATATCTTTATTTCTACAAGGACATGTACAAGGTATACAGGCCTAGCTGACATCAATGACACACTACCATACAGAAAGCCACTTGTTATGCAGAGCATTTCGGGCAAATTAGGTCAGTTTTATCCCAGGATGCGACCCACACCAGTCGACTAACACCCAGGTACCCATTTTACTGATGGGTGAACATAGATAACCGGTGTAAGGAAACACGCCCAGTGTTTCTACCCTCGCCGTGAACTGAACCAGGACACCCGCCGTGTGAAGCGAGAGCTTTAGCCACCAGGCACTAACCTGGCTGAACTAAAAGGCAAGCAAAATTCTAATGTAGTATAAATGAGACTACAGAGACTACAGCTCAGTGAGTACAAAGATGTATTTTACCTATCACGTGATATAAAAAATTATATGCGGATCTCTGATGAATAGCTCACAAAGTGGAGGTTTTTCGTTATTCATCAGAGGCCGTCTGCTGGATTATCGGTCAATCTTAAAAAAAAACTCATCATAAGTTATGTATATGCAAATTCTGAGGTATAGCCGCAAAAAAAAAATTAATGTAGATTGTCAGCTTCCGAAAAATCCAAACCCAACCCGTACATTAATAATTATCCCAGTAAAATGTGAGGCTTCCACCGACACAAGTTGTATTCCCCAGGGCACCGTACTCGCCTCAACCCCCTTGCTCGTTATCACACCTGAAGCCTCTTTCTCATCATCTCTCCTGAAACCTCTTGATCTTCATACCAGAAACCTCTTTCTCACCATGCCAGAAACCTTTCTCACCATGCCTGAAACCTCTTCCTCACTATGCCAGAAACCTTTCTCACCATGCCAGAAACCTCTTCCTCACCATGCCAGAAACCTCTTCCTCACCATGCCAGAAACCTTTCTCACCATGCCAGAAACCTCTTCCTCACCATGCCAGAAACCTTTCTCACCATACCTTTGATATACCTTTGAAGAGTTTCGAGAGTATCTACTCTCTGAGCCCGGCCATGGGCCAGGCTCGTCTGGTGCTTGCCTGGTCAACCAGGCT